>VZTT01021816.1:743-18165 GCA_013400855.1 Buphagus erythrorhynchus
CAGAGAGATCCAAGCCCTCTTCTGCACTTTCAGCTTCAAATCTCCTGACAGCCAACTTTTTCTTCCATATTTGTACAGCTTCCAGCACAGTGGGGTGCCATTTCACGACTTGTATTCACATTATGGCTTCCTGCCTGCAAGCAAAAAGCCTCCCCAAATCTTCATGCTGTTACTTAGGGTGGAAATGAATGCCATCTCGAATTAAAGAAAAATCCAGTCCAACATTTTCAATAAGAATAGTCCTTCTGATTACTGAAAAAGTGTGCATTTATATATTGTATATGCATACATTAATACATAGCCCAGTGCTTGCTATCAACCTGTAGCACCGAGCTAGAATAGCTCCAGAATAGTAAATTTGTAATGATATTTATAGCAAATACATCAGTGGATATACCTCAATACTGCTTCAGTCTATTTATTCACAAAGAGGAGAGCTGAGGGAAGACTACCTTTAAGAAATATAACCAACTTTTCGAAGTGTATTTGTCTCAAAAGAGGCCAAATAAGTGGAATTCCAGATAAATTTCCAGAGAAAAAACCAGTTTTATCCAAATAATAGATATTTGTGTTATGGAGTGTTTAACGTTTTACTTCTTGGACATTAAAAACAGATATTTAAGTGCACAGAACACAGTGACCATCACAACTTCTTGCCATGAGCCTGGAATATGAGAGAGAAAGGAGCTAATAGAAACAGTGAAAGGGAGAAATTAATGTATTTTAATATGACCTAAAATAGCTATCACTTTCACTTGCATTTAACACACAGTGCACACTGAACACTGGCCACACACTGCCACTACTCTACAGTGGCTCCACTGAGTAAGAACTGTGTCTTTTCTACTGTCTTGTTCCCTGTGACAATCCTCTAGTACATTAAATGATTTTAAAATGTTTCTCAAATGTTTAAGTTGAACACTGTAAAGACTGCAAGAAGGCAAAGGATAAACAAAAACAAACATCCTTGCTTAATAATGTTTGACCTGGAGATACCCCCACTGCGTGCTTTCAGCCCAGCCAGACAAGTTTTAATACTGACTGTAATCAGTGAGGTAACTCTGCAGTAGTGTCAGCACCTGAGGAATACAACTTGGTATCCTCAAAACATCCCAAATTCAGGAACCTCAGTCTGACTGAAAGGAGTTCCTGCATGCTTTAAAACCAAAGCAAGTCTCTCATCAGGTTTGAGTCCCAAACACAGGTCTGGAGTTGGCATCCCAAGGCAGGGAAACCTGCCCTGTGCGAAGTTTCTTTTCACTATTTAAAAATGGGTTTGCAAAACTGATATATCTGTGTACATTAAAATTAGGCACAGCAAATCCAGACCTGGCATTCAGGTCTGCTGTTCTACCATCCTCTGCTCTCTCCAGAGCTCCTTTCCACAGCACTGGAGTGGTGCTATTTGATTTTGATTTATCACAAGTGAATTATTATAATGAAATCACCAACTCGATTTAAGCCTCTGAGAAAGATATGGTTGGACTAACAAAAAATTATTCTGCAAAACAAGCAATTATTGTTAGGTTCACTGGATATTGGCCTTAGCAAACCAACTGATTACAGAAAGTTAATGTTTTAAAAAGCAATGAAAAAATAAGGTATTAAATCCTTTAAATCTACACGAAAGGCTCCAAGAGGAATTTTACAGTTATTTTCACTGCATATTTTATTAGATATGTGATATTTTATTCATGGGTAAAGCAAATATAACAATTAGGAATAATTAGCATTTCAGCACAGAGTGTTATCTAATACATTAAAATACACATATAACTCCTCATTTAAATTCTGTATCCTCACATTTTTCCCCTTTCTGGTTCAGGACTTTTCCACTGAGCACAGCATTTACAGAAGCATTATACAGCTTCCAAAGAAACAGAAACAGACAGAACTAGTGGCTTTTGCCTTTGATATCTTATTTTCTTCTCCTCCTTGCATTTTTACTCATTTTCTTTTTCAATTTCCTCTTGAGTATAGAGCTTGTCAGGTAATCCCAGCACAACTTTCAAGAAACTTTCTCCCTTTCATCTTTTCTTTTCTACCCTACCCCCCCCATCATTCCACAACTAATATGTATAATGGAAATCTACTTTAAATCTAACCCTGCTCTTACAACTCCATCGGTTTACAGTTGACTAAAACTAGAGTAATTGTCTCTGTACCACCTCTTCCACTGGAACTTAATGCTACACAGAAATGCTGTAGTTACTGTATTATCCTTTGTCGTTAAGTGTCACTTTTTATGAGGGCTTTTTTTTTATTATTTAATGCAGCACTTACAGATCTCAGAATGCCCTTTCCTTGAGCTTTTGTGGTGAGCTCCAGACCAAAGCAGGAAGAAGTCTCCCCAGCTGAAGTGCACTCTGCAGTACAATACAGAACACAAAATACCTCCTTTTCTGAATTAAGCGTATTATCACTGAAACTAGGACATAAATCCTGAATCTTACAAAATTACAGCAGTGCACAACATCAAATATGCTCCCTCGCCAGGTTTCAGAACTGTCATCCAAACATCAGCACATTTCATTTACTAACCTTCAATTTCAGCCTGTGTCCTCCCTGTTAGAGAGACCACTTATGACTCTCCAAGTCACATAAGCCTTTATTAATTATAGTGGTTGCAGACACAGGAGAATCTTTCCCTTACTCCATCAGCTCTCAACTGCTTGGCCAACAGTAACCAGAAACCAAAGCCTGACACTTGTATAGAAGAACAGCAGAGGAAACTGCCCTAATGGTGCTCCTGGGAAATTCAGAAAGACACAGCAAGAAAGACACCTTTTCTTCACTCACTCCTCTTCTAAATGCTTCCATTTCAGTGTAGATGTTTAAATACTATGACAAGAATACACAATTATATTCTGCCTCTGTAGTGGCTGACGACAGGACTTCCTCTTCTCCATGTGCTGCTCCAAATGCCCAAGCCAGCTAAAAGCTGTGCCCAGAAGGCTTTGCCCAGGCCTTCCTTACCTGGTGCTGAGGATGGATTAACTAGCACTCCACCAAACTTATCCAACACGCATTTAGCACACATCCCATGCCACTTGTCACACTGCACCCCTCAGTTCTGCACTTTTCCAATACAGTCTGCTAGCCTAGATGGGCGAGGAAGCCACGGTCTACGCTACTCTGACAAAGGCCAACTTAGCTCATTTTGGTAACTACTGCAAGTGACAGGACAGCAACTACTTCCTCGTGGACCTAATACGTGGTGCAGGAAGACAAAATAACACCACAGAAGGAGAGGAAGTGCATCTGTGTGCAGGAAGGCCGGTAGGAAGCCAGCACAAGCCTGGGGTCCAAAACACCTCAAAGGAACATGAGCTGTCACGAGCGGCTCCCAGCCACTGTCAGGGTGCCAGCAACCTGCCAGTTGTGCTTTACTCTTGGGCTGTGACAGTCACACTTGTCTCTTGGCACTTTTAGGTAGCACAGGCTGTGTCTGGGGCTCTCACAGATGGGTGTGAGCACAAGCAGAGCCATGAACTGGACTGTAAGGTCTATAGGATGCACAGGTGTGGAGCTGTCCAAGTTTTGACACACAAGCCAAGCCTGAATCTGAGAATAAGGTTTTCTTCAAAATTTCACCAGCTTAGATAGTAACTGACTTCTTCTGGAACTCAAATCTGACTGAAAAAAGGAAAAAAGAATTGACAACTGAATTTGCAGATGCAGAAAGGTATCTGAATTTTCCTCATTTCTAATGTGTCATTGGAAATCAATCTCTGGCACATACCATCACGTATCATAACAGATGAGCAAAACATTTTTTCAAAGTTTGATCATTTTCTTATAATTGCTCAAAATACTAGAATACTATTTCCTTTTCTTATTGGCCACTTTAAAGTCCAAACAGCAATGGTAATTATCTGTGCCTAGTAAGTTTTTAAACACTGAAGATATAAACGAAAATATGTTTGGAGAGTGTGCAGATGGAAAGAGTGTTACCATTTTCTCATATATAACCCAGGTAATTAAGAAAATTAATTAGAAACTGATAGCCAAATAGAACTACTCTTTCACATAAACTGTTTTTAAAACCATTTTTTACTGTGCAGAAAAAAAAATCAAGCAGTGAAGTAGCAGTAACAAAGAGTGAAAATACAAATGTCAACTCAAAAGCCTCCAATAAATTCCAGCCAAAACCAGGCTGTCATGGCAGATTATAGATAGCTATATATCAAATGGAAGAAAATGATGTAAGTTCAAGTCTATATCTAGGGAGTAACCTAATGGCTTACAGAAGTCATCTCTTGCCAATACCACTTGCTTTAGAGGGCCAGGGAGTGGAAGAGAACCATACTTAATGCCTTTGTTCATTAAGTTAAATGAACCTTAGTTGGTAGGTTTATGTAGTCACAGTCTTGAAAGATTTTTCTCCAGTGTGTTTTTTCAAAGATGGCATTGTGAGAATAAAGGCACAGTGCATCTATAAGTAGTCATGTGAAAGCACAGAGCAGCAGCAGTGATTGCCATGTCAGACATTTGTTAGGGCACCACTTGAAAACGGATGGTTGATTTTTTTTTACTCTGCCTTTATCAAGGACAAAAAACCTGGCATAACACTAAGAGTTATTTAAGAACATGAAAAGGAGATGCCTGCTGCGGTCAGCAATCCACAGGCTCAGTTTAAAATCTTCTGAAGTCAACTAAGCAACTCACCTGGATTATGGCAGACTCTGGATCAGGCCCTGATGATGACTGAGAAACTCTCCAGAAAGCAGTGACACCTAATGGCAAACATGCCTTTGGATGATGGCAAACCCTAATCTGTGGCACGCAAAGTCGTCCTTCTTTAGCTACACATCACAGGGACTGAAGTGCTGCCACAAACCCAAGCACCTGGGAAAGTGGTTCAGGAATAACACACACAGAAGCAGAGAGTTTGTTACACAGGCTGAGCATTTAAGTAGAACATAGTCACTAACAGAGCCTCCTGGCTGCTCAGCCCCAGCACACTGGGTTCCAGGTCCTCACTCATAGGTGTGTTTAAAATGAGCAAGTAACCTCCTCACATCCCAGAGCAGGGACAACAGGGGCCTGAGTGCTCCCCTGCGGACACTACAGGCACACGGATGTTTTTAATAAATCTGCTTTGCTTGCTTTTCCTGTGCTTTACAAATGTATGCAAGAGTACTGTAATGAACAGTTAGTGGCATACACTATGTACCTCCTAACGAGGCTTCACCAATAGCACAGCACATTAAATTCCTATTACCAATTCACAACACAACCCAAGCTGCACTGTAGCACATCAGGTTACGAGAAGAAACGTGGACAGGCATACCACCAAGCAACAAGAATCCCTTTCCTTTACAGAAAAAAATTACATTTTAGTCATCACCAGTATCAAGAGAAGAAACAAGCAATAGAGCCCATGTTGGAATTGCCTTGATATTATTAACCATGGGTATAGAAGAGCTTAAAGGTGTGAGCCAAAACTCAGGACCCAGTAATGCTGGGAACTTGTCCAACACAAGGAATGCAGCAGTCCTGGCCTACAAAGTCTAAAAGCAGAGGTAAGGGCAAAACTGATTTTCTCTCTCAGGAAGAAAAAAATGGCATCTATAAATATAAATATATTAAAAACGGATATAGAATTGTATGTAAAAGCATATATAATACATAACTATATCTCATATATATTTATGAGATTTCCATTAAAAAAACCAAGGGCAGTACACAGCTGACTGTGTACGACTGAAGTTACTGATAAACATAAAAACCAACTTGAGGTAATCAGGGAAGCTGAACTAAATTAATTAGCCTTCAAAAATACTGTAGACTATTTTTTGAGCAAAACTTTTGTACCACACTGTGCCTGCTGTCCTGGGTGATTCTGCAGCACCTAATACCATATATCTGCCTATATGTTTCTAAGGCATAATAGAAAATCTGTAAGCATGTAGAGACGTATTACTATGTACACATCAAGGGAAAATAATGAGCACAAAGTACAAAAAATAAAAGCATGAGGCTATCAGCAGCAGAAGATACAAAGCACACGCAAATTGTGCAGCTGAAAAGGAACACCATCTAATCCCTACTTAATTAAAACACTGTTCTAAACTCCTGTTTAGGGAGTGAGGAGTGTGGGACGACTGATGTATGAAGGAAATATCAGGCAGCGTGGCTAATCTCAAAGACTTGGGAGCTTTCGAGCTACATAAATCAGAGCGACTTTTTGAATAGCCTCATAAAACACAGAATCATTACCATTCCACTCATGACTTTCAGATTCTTCCTACAGCATACAGATCATTAGGAAACTTCTAAGCAATCAAGTAATGTGGGACTGATGAAATTACTCAATCAATGCATGGGCTGAGAGAAGCAGTATAATACAGGATTGCACAGCTTTGACATGGTAACCCTGCCCCTTTCCTTTTTATATAAGGGTAAGGAAAATTATAGTGGAGTCGATTCATTTCACCATTTTCACAAGAGTGCTTAATGTAGTCTTTCTGAACTGCCAGTTCCTATTTATAATAGCAGGGCAGAAGAAACGTACAGACTATAAGCAGCTCTACCGATGTTTAAAATATGATACAGGAAAACCTTTCTTTTTAAATGTGCACATTTACATATACACAGACCTTCTCCAGAGATCAAAAAGCAGAATCTGTACACAGAAGACAGGAATATAAAAAGGCATTTCACAGACAGATACCAGTCACTGTATCCCTCCCACTGACATCACCAAGTCATTAATATCTACTTGTGGGAGACCAGAACATTTCTGACCTCGAGTTCCCACATCTACTCACTTGGCATTGTCTAAGAGATGATTGATAAAATACTTTTGAGACAGAAAGCATCCTTTTACAGGAAACACATAAAACATAGGCAAGCAAGAGAGTTTGTGCATTATACCGAAAAAAGTATCAACTATTAGGAAAAGGGTATGCACCACAGGTAATGTGTTATTTCTTATGTCCATCTGCTCCTCTCAAACATGGGAAAATATTTTCCACTTGAATATCTTAGCTCTGCAGAACGAAAAAAAGGTAAGGCATTTAATCTGTCTGTTGCCTAAGGCATCAGTACAACCTCTGGTAGTATTTCTTTTCCCCTGAACTGAGCATTTTGGTTTTTTCTTTGGCTTTGTAGTTCTTGAGTAGTTAATTTGGCTTTTGACTTCTTCTGTAGTTAATTTCTCCATAGAGCACCCTGATACTGCTTTTGCTCACCCATTTAAATAAATACAGTTTATTGCTTACATCTAAATATTTTATACATAAATTTATTTAATATAAGTGGAAGAAAGCAAAGGGGGGTCAGAAGACCAGATCATAAAAAACAAAAACGAGTTAAGGGGCCAAATTTTCATCTGTGAGCTGTACAAGTTGGAATATTTAGCTGTGTACTCATTTACTGTTAAAACAGGTGTGATTTCAGGTAATTTATTTTCAGAGTATTATTTTAGTAGATTTAAAGATCTGTGTAAGGTTTATAGTTTGCCATTTTCATAGCAGCATAAACCACACTATAAAAAGAGCTAATCCCCTTACAGCCAACTGTATTAATTGTCTCTCAAGACAAACTGTGAGAGAAGAAACTGCTTTGGTTCTGCTAGTTTGGGTTGGGTTGTTTTGCTTTCAATGAGGATTTACTGTGTTGATGTATCTAATCACTAAAAGCATTATTTAAAATAAAAAACAAAAACGAGTTAAAATGTGTTGCATTTATCATACAAAACAAGTAAACCAAACAAATTTTCATTAACACGAGGGGAGAAAAGCCATCGTCTCCCTTGATGGTAGTGCAAAGGCACACAGCTAGCCCAGCAGCGCTGCTTTAGCCAGGAGGATGGGCGACAGTGGATTGCAAAGAAACTCCTCATACGCTACACAGTCAAAATTTCCCCCCAAATCCTAGGACGTGATCGTTTGTTACAAGCTCTTAAGAAAGAAACCCTAGGACGTAACTGTCTCCTAGCGTCGCTTTAACAGTCTGCAACTGGGTAGAATTTTAAAAGTCCTTCTCCCTTTAAAAGGAGGGCATAGAGCGCTACCTCCCCTGTGCAATATTTGCTGCTCCAGTCGCACACAGCCGAAAGGACTGACCCCTGTAAAGTTGCGGTACCTAAGGGGAGCGGTGGCTTCAGGGCTCGGGCACGGCGACACGAAGGGCTGGCGCACCGCTGCCCCAGTATCGGTCCCGCAGGAAAGCTCCTGCCGGCCGGGCTTTCCAAACGCTCTCCCCGCTTCCCCTCCCACAGAAACCCGCTACGGATCCCCACGACAAGCACCGGCAGACATATTTATAAAGCCAACCCCGGGGAGAGCAGCAGCTGCCCCGCAGCCGGGGCCGGCACCGCCCCAGGAACCTCCCCAAATCCCCGGCGGGACCCTGCCCCGAAATGCACCTTCCCCGGGGCAGCGCGGCGCCGGCCGCCCGCCCCCGCTCCGCCTGCGTGCGGTGCCTGCAGATGGGCGAGCGGCCGCGGGGGAAGCGCCCTCCTCTCCTCTCCTCTGCTCATCTCCCCATCGCCGCTCCTCTCCCTCCCCGCGCAGCCCCGGCCGGCGCAGGGGGGCCGCCCGCTCTCGCCAGTCGCGGGAACCGAGCGCCGCTCGGCAGCGGGGCTCGGCGCTTCCCAGGGACGCGCCCGCCGAGAGGGAGGGCTGCCGTGCCGGAGATGGCTCGGGATAACGGGGGGTGAGGGGGCACGGCGGCGGGGAGCGCCGTGCACCGGCATCACCCGAGCTGCCCCCTGCCCCCGGGGCGGAGGGGAGGCCGCTGCCCTCCTTTCCCTTCCCTTCCCGGGAGCCGCGGCTCCGGGAGGCGCGGCCGGGAAGGGGGTGCCGGACGGCCCGGCCGGAGCCCCCCGCCCCCGCGGCAGGGGAAGCGCTCACGTTGCCAAACCACCTGTTCCGCCGCGGGAGAGGAAGGCGGGGTGGGGGTGTGAAGGAAGGAAAAGTCTGGAGGGTGGGGGCTCTGCGTGGCTGTCGCCGTGGGGTGAGGAACGCGGGGAGGCGTGGGGTGTCTCCCGGCCGAGGGCGAGCCGGGGCAGGCGGAAGGCAGGCTGGAGCTGAGGGGCGGCGGAGAGGAACCGGGCAAGTGCCCGAGCCCTGGGCCCCCCATCACCAGCCTCATCTAAACCTCAAGGTCTAAAGCACGCACATACCCCGCCGCCAAGAAACCTTTACACAGCGCGGTAGGGGAAAAAGAGGACGCCTGAGGTCCTGGCGGAAAGCAATTCTAAGAGGAGACTAAACAACCAAAAAAAGCAAGCGAGCAAGCGATAAAAGAGACTGGGGGCTGCGGGGGGAGGGGGAAAGCCTTCCAAGAGAGGGAAGGTTGCAAAGGGGAGCTGGAAAAGTGTCCAGCAGCACTAGCAGGCGCAGCACCCCCTTACCGATATGAATGATTGAATCTGCAATCGCCGCTTTCCAGGTTCGAGTCCAACAGACGGACACGACCAGGATGAGGGAGAAAACTTCCATCTCCTCCGGAGGTCCAGGCTTTATAAGAGCAGATCTCTTCGCCAAACGGAGGTGCCGCGGAGGACAGCGCAGCGCAGGAAGCCCAAGAGTTTGAGGTGCAGCCGGAGGAGCGTGCAAATCCCGATGGCTGGCGCAGAGCCGCGGCTGGTCAGGGAGCGAGCCCGGGGCTCCGAGCGCTTCTCTCCTCGGCGAAACCCCGCGTCACTTCGCGGGGCTCCTGGGCAGCACCAGAATTGCTGGGAGCGCCGGCAGCAAATCCATCCAGCCCGGGCGCCGCCGCGGGCAGCAGACGCCTCTGCTGGTCAGACAGTCCCCATCCTTCCGCCGGGTCCAGGGATCCGCTCGGTCCCGCTGCTGCACAGCAACTTCCAACCCACGGCACGCACACACGGACACACGCACACACACACACACACGAGCAGACACGCACTCACGAGCAGACACGCACAAACCCTCTCGGCCAGAGAAGCCCCAGGAGCCCGCAGCAAATAGCTCGCCTTCAGCGAGGTGGGAGGAGCGGGCGACCGAGGGAGCAGGCGATCCCGCTCCCAGCAGCCAGATTCCTGCAGGAAAAGCCCCCCCGGAGGCCAAAAAACAAAGTGAACTTCAAGGTAATGCAGATAGTAATGCAGAGATCTCCCCCCACCCTTCGCTTAGAAGAATCGCTTCCCACAACTGGAGGAAAAAAAAAATAAATCTGCCAATGGAGCCCAGCGTGCTGTCTCTGTCGCGCAAGGTGGTGGTTGGACAGGGCAGAAGCGAGAGGAGGAGTACCCGGAGCGAGGCAGAGGAAAGCAGATGATGATGGTCTGCAGGTTGCTTTTGGAGCTTGCTTTGCTGGTGGGATGCAGAGAGAGCTGGCAGCTTCAGCACCAGCCAGCACGTTGCCTAGAAATGGATCACCTAGGAGAAGGAGAGAGAGCGAGAGATAAGTGCTATCAGCCAGAGAGGGAGAAACAGAGCGAGCGAGCGAGCGAGAGCGCTTCTCTCTAATAACCACCTCCTCCCCCTATCTGCAATACGAGGGAGAAACAATACAGAGCCCTCGTCTCCCTTGAAATCTTCAACTGGGACTAAGGAACAGACATAGACAAGAGTGCATACAGCCTAAAAATACATTGGGGGAGGGGGGAGAGAAAATCTTTTTGAAGTGTTATGCTCAGTTTAAAATTAAAAAGAACCCAACCCACCCCATTTATTTAACCTTGTAACTCCACTGTGGGCATCAAGTTCAAAGCTAGACGGGCACTTCTGCTTCTCAGTCTTTGACAACTGAGTCAGGGACGTTACTCGAAGTGGAAAAAGAAAAAAAAAAAATCAGGGACACCTGGCCTCTAGGGGAAAATGAAGACCTAAAAATCTATTAATATTACTTTAATTATCTGTGTTCTTGATGGAATTTGCACAGCTCTTTAAAGCAATGAATTAGCTTTTTTCTTCCTCTCTCTTTAGGTAATGGAGAAATTTCTATGGGAAACATTTAGGGAGCATTTTCATGCTCAGGGTTCTATGAATTCATTAACCGATTAATCCTCGGACTTCTCGTGCTGTAGTTAAATACATTATCCCCATTACACAGACAGAGAATTGCACAGAGAGGTTAAGTATGTTCCTATAAAACAGTCTAAATCCCCACTTTATGTCTTAATACACTTTCTTCTAACTTTTATTTCTCTAGTCCCACTAGAGACAGGAAGCAGAAATCAAAGAATTGCTCAAAGCGTAGAAGTTATATCTGAAATTCACATGAGCCATTGATAAGTCCTGGTAGTCAACAAATGAGAGGTTGACCAACCCATTTTCATCAGAAGGAACTTCTTTTGAAAGCATCTTCTTAGTTATAACACTTCTAAGTTCATCATACCCAACTTGTATATTTCCCTTCTTTCTCCTGAGTTGCATATGAGTTCTTTCAGCTGTGGGACTGGTTGGCAAAAATGGTTTATTCCTACAAAATTTAAGGATTTAGTTCAAGAGGGAGAAATAAGCTTTTCAAGAAAAGCTAAACTAAACCAGTGGAAAGATAATTGACTCTACTAAAAGAAAAACAAATCAAACCAAACAAAAATAACCAACACCACTAAGAAAAAGCACCAGCAGCAATTTCGACTTTGCTTAGGTCCACCTTGGCAGGTGAGAACTTCCCTACAAATGGTAGCACTCTAAATGCTTCAAACCTAATCCGAAGCACAAGTCAGGGCTCATCTTTTCACAGGCTAGAATGGATTCTCTCTTCTAAGAGCTGAAACAATTCACAACTAGAATTGCTTTAGAGACAAAAGAAAAGGTATGTGAAGAGAACAATTGATGAGCAGTGTGAAGCTAAACTCTCACAAATTATGTCACTCCCGTGCTGCATTTATCCCTATCCTCTGTACGAGTCACAGATCTGTTATCAATAAGGGCAAAAAGTAAAAAAGCGTGGGGTTTTTTTCTACAAATGACAATCTATGCACAGTATCAGTGAATGTAATGGGCATTAATTTTACAAGTAATAAATTCTGATTCATCTGAGAAAGTTTTGGAGCTGCTTGAGTCATTATCGCTTCTTCACAAAAGAACAGAGTTCACAAGAAATGTTAATTCACTTCTTTGGGGGGCATGTCAGAGCAGTACTCTTTAATAATGTACAATGCACAGTAGGCAGAATAGGAAATGTAATGGAATCCTTTGGAAAATTATAACTTTTTAATTCTCAGTTTAGATATTACTAGGAATTTAGAGGCCTTATCTAGGAAACAGATATCCTTACTGACTCTAAAGCAACTAGTGCCCTGAAGTGGCCACAATAAATGGAATTTTTTGCAAAAGTGTGTAGACACATATAACAGAACACAAGAGTTTATAGCTCACAAATACCTTTTTACTAATAAAAAAATAATTTTGCTTGGAGTTTGGAATAACAATTCCAGTGGTAAAGAACACCACATGACAATTTGAAAGAGACAAGTAAATTTAAAAAATAAATTCAAATAAAATGACTTTAAATAATCAACACATTGTTGACTTGATATACATCCACGAAAGAGAGTAGTTTTCACTTTCATTTTCTTTAATAATTATTATAATATTATAACTGATTATAAAATATTATAACTGATCACCCATTAAAAGAGAGTGAAAAGAATCTTATGCTATGTGGTTAGTTCAAGGTATCATAAAAATACTGAAAAAGAATAGTTGTCTTTTCTATTCAGATTCAGAACATTTGACAAAAGTTAAAGCTAGGGGAAAGAAAGAATTTCAGAACTGAGGAGTTAGCGATATTGTGAAAATACCCTAAAAAATAATGGGCACGTCCAGGCCCCTAAAAATCCATAAGCACCACTCTCAGCACTGTGGACGCTGCAGTCCCACAGGTTTCAGCCATGCCACTCTTCCTTCTCTACAGCTTCCCTTCCAAACACCCTCAGTTCCATCAACATCCCTCCAGCCCCACCGCTGGCCTCCATGGGAGAGGAGGCTCCCCCAGAGCCAGCCATGCTTTCCAACCACAGGGAGTGGTTGTCTTCTTTCCAGGAGCCTGACTCCAGCGTGCTTAATGGTTGATGTACCTTGTTTCCACTGATCAGCTGCTACAGTGCTGCACTCTAATGCAGCCCCTGGAGGGGCAGCAAAGAGAGGATGTTCTTGTAAAACAGAGGCAGTGGGGGGAAATTGTGTCTATCTAAAGTTTATTGCCTCTCACCCACATATAACACACTGCTACCTCGACCAAGGCAGCCTGGGACCTGAGCTTCTGTCTACAGAGGAGAGAGAGCTAAAACCAAAAGTTTCACCTGCTTTTCATTCATCTAAAGCCTTAATTTTGATAATATAATGCCCCTTTTCCATCTCTTTGGCCATAAAAGCAGCTCTGACCATGCAGAAGTCAACTTTTCATTTGTTTAGTTCTAAGTCCAGGAGATCCTTCAGGTATTTGAAGAAATTCAGATAGTGACAAGACAGGCACACTTACAACCTCCAGTTTTTGGGAGAACAGCTAAGCCTTACAATTACAGTCCTAAATTCCACAGGAAGTATTACTTTTATCACACATGAACATTGAACACATCTTTTCTACATTAAAATTTGTTATTTTCTGTTCAAGTGTATTGCCTAAACTTAAAAAAAAAATGTTTAATGAAATGAAATCAAGTTACACCATGGGTTAGTCCACCAGCCCATTTGCTCCAACACCTTTGAAGGTCCATGAGTTATTAATTCAGAGAAGAAAAACAAGTAGGAGAAAAGCCTGAAAAAGTCCCACCTACTATTGCTAAGATTGGTTTCTATTTATGGAATTTTAATATAATTTGTTGTCATTTTCACTGTATTTGCTGCTTCTTCTTTGAAGTCTTTGTGGGTCATTTTTTAAATGAATACTTCTGATGAGAAAATTAAGAGTAATTCTGCCAATCTCCACATTTATTTGATGGCTTTTTATTTCTCTTCAGATGATATTGGAGGTTCAGATTTGTCACCAAATAGCAACATTATAGATGAAATGCAGAACCCTGTAACATTTTCAATGCTACAACTCTAGAAAGATAAGCAGACTCAGCAACCAGATCAGCACAAGCAGCTCTCTGTAGCTCCTTGTAGCAGCATCCCATTTCAATGTGTACACAATCTCTCCATAATGACACCATTCCCAGATCATATGCAAATTTACATGACGCCAAAAACAAAAAAGTTATTAATATTCTCTCTTTATAGTTATTATGATGTAGGCTCTGAGAAGGCCTGCCTAAATTTAAAACTTGCTATACTCAAAGCTGGACAGATAAATAGTTCATGACTGTAAAACAACCAACCACGGGCCTCCAACCTCTAATTTATGTGGGGCAACATGTTCCATTTGACAACAGTATTCCAACCTAAATAACACAATTTCTCCCCCATTTTTAAAATGCAAACTGGTAAATATCCCTCACCTTGCAGTGCTGAATTTTTTAAAAATACTTGCATTCCAAAAGTGCTGGTAAAAAGCAGCTGACTGACAGACCCACCAGGAGACCATGTGTCACAAGCAAATGTTCCTGTGCCACTGAGCTGGTGCCCAGACTGTCGGGGAAGGCTGCTCACTCCAAGAGGTTACTTGAGTTGACACATCCACTCAGTCTTTGCTTTACCTGGCATAGCTTCAAACAAGAAGTCATCTGGGAGGGCTTTAGTTAAGTGGACATCTGTCCATTAGGAAATAGACTTGCTTCAGTGACCGCCAAATAACCTTAGAATTAAAGCTTTTGCCTACTGCCAACTTTTAGGTTGTTCTCTGTATTATGAGAGAGGTCCAGGTTAATAGGACCATTCCAATTCTAAGCAGTGGCCCAGACATTGACTCCATCTGTCCTGTCACACTTGGAGCGAAGCATACACTCTTGAGCCTGTCATCCCTCCTGAATTAAAGGGATAATCTTGCCTTTACTTAATGCAATAGTTTGAGGACTAAATACATCCATTTTTAAAAACGCAAAACCCTTTTTCCAATTTCCTTCACTCAGTTTCTGCATAGTGTGAATGTGTGAATGTGTGTGTGTATATCTGCAAGAGTATCTGCGTGCATGTGCACATGCAGATAGGTAAATAGATAGAAAGTCATTTCATTTGGCCATTATGGAAATAAACAGAACATTAAATATTTACTGCATTTCGACGGACAATGCATGATGTGGCCTTGAATATCTTATCACAAAGGAATGCGTCACAAAACCAGAATTAAGAGTTATTCTGCTGGGCTGGAGAGTTGAGAAAAAAAATTGTATCGATGCAGTACATAGCAAGGATTTCAAAGCTTTCTGCTTTTTCAAAAACTACAATGTGATTGGGTTTAGTTGGGAGCTTGTGTTTTATCCTTTAGCCTCACTACATAAAACTCAGAAAGTGGTTATGAAGTAAAGTCAACCCTTAGAGCAACCAATGTTATCAAATAATTTAGCAAGGACTGCTGCTGAGGTAGATTTATTTTGTCTCCATTTAAACTTATGTTATAGATCTCCTGTGTTGCCTGAGCCATCCTGTGATGTACCTTGCTTAGAAGCTATTAGGCTGCTGAAGAAAGAAGGACACCAGGCCTAAGAGCCATAAGGTTTATTGGGCATGGTCTGAACAGAAAAAATAACCAAACTTGAGAAAATGAAACAGAAGTGGTGTCATGTTATTAATTTCATTGGTACCAGAGCAAATGTGATGCTCTCAGATACATGGATATGTAACATCTTTTCAATCTTACCTATGTAAAAGAAAATCAGAGAATAAATTCTCCCCTCTCTTGCTGTTTCTGCCCAGTGAGTATTAAGACAAATTATTCTAATGCAAAATTCTTCCTGTCTCTGTAATTGCCCAGCTAGCTGTCCTCCTCAGTCTCTCAGACTCTCACTCAAACTCCCTGTTATTCTGCACTTGGCACAGTTGTCCTCCAGGTCTTTCCTCGCTACTCCCAAAGATGCTTTACTGTACCTCTACATGGTAAATATACAGTTTCACTTTTCTTTTTTGCTGGCATTCTGGTCCTTCTAATATTCCTCCTCCTGTTATTCCCTACATTTCACAGTCATGGCCTTTGTTGCTATCATCCCTTTGCCCCTTCTTTTCTTTCTCTTCAAGAGCTGTAGAAGGGTGAAAGACATGCAAGGCACTCTCTGCCAAAGCCACCTCACATTTATGCTGGGTGACAAGCAAGTCACAAATGGAGGAGAAAGCCTGTAGGAGAAGCAAGAGAAGCAGGGAATATGCTGACAGCTGCAGACAGAGGTACAGTTTGCACCTGTGGATCCTCTACTGGCAGCAGGAGTGGAGTGACTTTCAGCAAGTGCTTGGACACATCTGAGAACCTGGGTAGGGTGTGACCAGCAATGAGAGTGCAGAGGCAGCACTCCTAGCAATTGGCCAAGGACATGGGTGTGTTTCCTGTTCCATGTCTGTACATCTTACTCCTAGCTCCTCTCCCAACACCCATTGATGACTTTAGCCTCGTTCTAGGCACAGGCTAGAAGCCACCACGGTGGAGAAGCACCAAGCCAAATACATCAGTCCCTGGAGAAGGTGTGGACAGAGGAGAAGTCAGTAGGGCTGGGAAACTGTCTTTGAGAACATGACATGTTACTGCAGAGAGAAATCTGCAGGAAAGCTTTGATGACAGACAGCAGAGCAGTGGCAGAGCACAGTGAAGTCACAGTTCACATCCAAGCAGCTCTTCATTTAGCCTTTTAGTGTCACACAGCTGANNNNAAATAGAATTACTGTTGCTCTGGGAGCCCGTGGATGCAGCAGGGGAAAACCTGGCACACTAGATTCTTTTACCTGTTTGGAAAAGGTAGCAGGAAATCTGTCAAATCTGGTGGTTTTACAAGAATAGGACTCAATTATTTGTGAAAGAAAAATAGTGCAGACATCGCTGGTTATTTAAGACTGTAGTTAGGCTGACACCTGCAAAGCTGTACATATTTCTCTATTGCATCTTTTTTTAGTCATAATCGTTAGTGTTATGTTACTGTTATATTGAGAGTACTAGCAAGACTAAGATTTCATGGTGGCAGATACATCAGAAAAAGCATAGCAAAATAGTCCTCACCACAATACAGTACATTCTGATTGCACGAGAAAAACTAGAGCTGGGAAGAGAAACAAAAAAGGCAAACATATTCCCAAGATCCTATGTAATAAAATCTGAAGCAGAATTTGAATTTCCCAAGTTGCAGTACAGGAAAGTCCTCACCAAAACTATCCACTCTCTCCCAGTGCACTGGAACATCCCCTGGTCTCTTTCAAGAAGCAGCAGCAGCACAAAAAAAAATTAGTTTTACCTGTAAACTTACACATGTTTTTAGTACCAGGATCCCAGAAACATTTGATAAGTTCTTGTAACACAAGATCTGAACTATGGTGTGCAGTCCTTCCTGTCTGCTGACTTTTAAACAAAGAAAATTCTCAGTACAAAATGGATCTTATGCCTTGCCTAAGATTTACTCTCCAGTACAATTATTGGT
>VZTT01021817.1:8607-23972 GCA_013400855.1 Buphagus erythrorhynchus
GTTTGGTGATATGAAGAACTCTGGCTCTTGGGTAGGTTTGTGAAAGGAGGGAAAAGTCTAGACATACTAGCCTCTAAAGAAGTTGAAAAAGAAGAGCCAGAGCTTTGGCTCTTTCAAATATCTTGAAAATTCTGGAATAAATAAGCAAAGCATTTGTGAAAATTAGCAGATAATGAGAAAAAAAAAGATTTTTCAAGAACAAATCACATTGGACTGCTAGGACAAGAAAATATGCTTTTTGAGTGGGAGAAAAGTGGTAGATATCTTAGATATACTGAAATTGTTTCATTACATGCTCACTGAAGTTAGTAGCTATACAACAAAACAGGAGCAAGTGTATGCTGCATGCCTATGGTTGTGAAACATGAAGTTCAGTTAAAATGAACCCAGCAGTCACAATCGTCATCAGAAAAGACTGAAAGCATGGATGGAATAAAAAGCATCAGGTTAAACTGAAGCAAGTATGATGTGTATTACAATTAAGAGGAAAAGAATGGCTAGAAATCTGCATAGAAAATAGATATGCAATACCAGTGCTCCTCCAAGTTTTTGGAAATTTGAGTCCTTTCTGGATCATTTGCTCTCATGCGATACTTTGCATTGAAAATATTCATTCCTTCCCAGGAAAAATTACCATAATACTAATAATCAGCTCCTTCCTTCTTGTGAGAGATTACAACCAAGGGTCACAACCCATTCTCACTTTCAGGTGAAAAATTCTGCTGCTCACTTCTTTGTGGTCTTCTGGATGCATTTTCATGAATTCCCCACTTTCCTCCCTGCTACTGTATCTGAGTGACACTGCTCAAAGGTTTTCAGCAGAAGACAATTTTAAGAAAAGGATACTTAATGTTTGTCATTAATGATGTTTGTGTACCTTTTTGTACTACAGAGCAGGAGGATGGATGACACTGTCCATTCCACTCCATTCCAATCCATTCCACCTCTATTTTTCTTTAGTTCCACATGGATGAGATGAACTGGCTGATATAATTCTTCATTAAACTGGAAATCTCACTGATGAATAAGTAAACATTTATCTTAGGAAGGGCTGTAGGTCCCTGATTTGTCACTTTCTTCTGCTTATCAATTTTTAAATTTAATTCTATGCAAAAATGCTGAATTATCTGGAGGAGAATAAGACTAGTTACTTCCTGTACTAAAAAACTTTCCAAGTTCTTAAATTTAGTTTTTATCAGGTACACTTGCTTTTATCAAGATTTTCAGCTACCAAAATATTTTATGGCAAGAATGAAGATCGGATTTTTTCAAGAGAATAAATTATCTACCCTGAATTTTTTGGTGAATGTCTACATGTTATTATGAATCATAATAGATTACATCTATCTAGATGTTTTCCACTAAAACAGCCATTGATCTAATTTTGCAGGTGGACATGGCAGAAGGGTGTGGCAGATCACTTATGATTGCCTTTTTATATGCACTGGTCTTACTGATTTATTTCTGTGAAGTTGCTTTGATGCGAGCTACAGTGATAAACCAGCCATGTGTTCTATACCTGGAGCTATATTCAAGTTTGATTTTGCTAGTTTAAGGTCTCTAAGCATAATTTAAGGGCTTGCAATTTATTCCTCATGTGCTCACATTTTCTTAGCTATGTAATCAATATGTGGGATCCCACACTGAGGCATGCATGTGCTGCAGTGTTTTGCTGAAAGGGTAGAATCAGAGGACTTCTACACAAGAGCCTGCTCTTCTTCTTTCAACTTCCACTAGGACAAGTCATAGATTTTCTAGCTTTTTGAAGGCCAAAGCATCTTCTCCTCCCTCCAAAATCAGGAGAAGTCTATCTCCAGCACAGAAAACGCTTTAGAAATTCTTCTTCCCTCTTGTATGATGGAAAGAACACTCCCTTCACTTTCCCCTCTGTGTATTTAAAAATCACATTACTTATCTTCATAACAGCCTTACCAAATGTTTAACTCGAGAATGTAAAGACAACACAAAGGATGTGCTCATGTTGCAAATATATTTCTGAGTTGAAATTCAGAAAGGCAATTTCAAAACTATTTCTGATTAAGGAACATGATACCTTTTGACATCTGTGTCCTAATCTCATCCCAAGCCCCCTTCAATTCTTGTTTGTATCTAAGTGCAGCCTGGATCCCTGTTAACACTTAAATTTTTGTGCATGTTTAACTTTGCTGATGAGAATAGCTTCATTGGCCTCAGCAGAGCCACTTGTGGCAGAAAATTAAGCACATACATAAACATTTCTAAGTTTGCTACAAATTATGCTCTTCTCAATAGTGCCTGTACAGCAAACATTGGCTTGTCTGAGAATCTAATGTGACATGATACACTTTGTCAAAGCAAGAAATATCTAAATTTGGTCATAATTTGCATGCAAAGTGTTGAAACATAAACAATTTTACAGTTTAATCAACAGAGATTAAACCAGATCAAAACTGCAGTTCTTCAAACATTATATCAACAAAATTCCTGTCATGACCCTTTGCCATCGATCTCACACAGAGATCAATTTCTGGGATGTTGGTGCATATATATAGTGTCAATGCTTCAAAGGCTTGTGTTCATTTATCTGTACTTTAATGTATTACTAGAGAAGCATCTTCTCTATTTTCTCCCTGCCTTGAGTGACATGAATTCTATTTGCTTCTTTTCTGTAGTATTTTTTTGAATAATTATGCTAAACACTGGAAATGCCAAAGAAAAATTCAGCAATCTACTCATATCCTCCTGATAGATCCCTTGCTGAGTAATGGAATAATACTACACTGTTAGTAATTCAAATTATATAACTAATGGATGCATAGGATACTAAAGATAAATCAAGTCTTTGTGCAATGTTCTGTGTTTCCTAATGCCATCCTGGAACTCGTAAAAATGACAAATATATAACAAAAAGCAATTTGTTGGATTCCGTGTATTATTTTGAAAAATAGGAGGGAAACTGCTCAAAGAAATACAACCATATGTCAATATGAGAATGTGTTCTAAAGGCTGATGAACTTTTTCCATATAAGTATGATTTATAAACTGAAAGTTGAATGAATCTTCTGTCTTCCAAGAATAACATCTGCAGATGCTTCAAATGCTACAAAGAGCAGTCCTCAGCTACTTTCAGGGGGGTTTAAATAGGTTTTGTGGTCCACCCATGGAAAACGTCAGTGACTTTCATAAGAATAAGCTCTACTGAGGCAGATGTCAGTGCTCAAACCATGGTTTCTACACAATTATATTTTGTCAAGAGATTACTAGGGTGCAGAAATAATTTGTTCATATTTTCTTGATGAAAATTATTTTCTTGCAGTACTTTCCATTCTTTTGTGTTCTGATACTGTCTTACAGAACATTTTTTATTTACTGATAGGGCTGATAAGCGCTAGAAGTAGTAAGCTGAGCATGTCTGAATGTGTGCATTTAACTGGTTGAAATTTAAACACTATTTTAATTTCCTAGGGTAACTTTTATCCATGCCAGCATTGAACTTCAACAAATCCTCCTGACGCCACAGTCAAGTAAAAAAATATTGTCATCCTATAATAACTACCCAGGTATAGAATAATAAGCATACATGTGAGGGGTTGAAGACCTGTTTTGCAAAGAAATGGCTGCATGTGGCATCAGGCATATCTGGTGTTATTCCACTGTGAATCAGTGTCACAGCAGAAAGCAGAACCCATTACTCTTCTCTCTGGCTTCTTAGTTTGCTCACACTTGACTCATTTGACTTCTAGTTTAAGACAGAAAATAAAAATACACTGGGTATCTTATTGATCCATTTTTATGTACACACAATCTAGCTTCAGGTCAGGGTTTTGATCATTTATGTCTTCTTTTGGAGAAACATAATGGTAACTTCTGCTGCTTAAAACCCAACAATGCATTCCTAGCTCTAGATTCACAATAATCATTGTACAGTCTAACAAATGAATTTATGAGTGAGAGCACATTTAGAAGGGAGAAGATGAAGAAAAATGGCCTCTTTTTTTCAATTACAGAACTCCTAAGACAGACATTCTCTTAAGCTGGCAGTAAGATTCTTTTACTTCTATGTGTATAGGCTTCACTTGCAGAAATTTGAGTGATTATCTATTTTAGCAGGGAGGTATGTGTTTCACACTGCATTGTTACTTTCATCACACATAAAATCCATGGAAACTTTGGTGCTCATAATAAGAAGGCCCATTATAGGAAGGCTAATAAGATTTTGAAGATGTTAAGGCTATATGCATTATTCATACACTATGAATGGAAAGCACTGAAGTCTTCAGCTGACTGTGGAAGCCTTGGAGGCTCTAATAGATGGTTAAATATTTTACACAGCAGTCATAGGGTTAGCAGTGTCAAGTGAAATCCATATATTTTCAAAAAGTTGTAACACTAATATTGTAAGAAATGGGTACTACAGCAGGTTTCTTAACAATGACTACTTCAGTACTTAGATTTCTACTGCCTGTACCTGGTTCCCTAGATCAGCAGTGGCAGTTCTGCATTTACTTGTCTCTCTCTTCACACATCTCCTGCTGCTCATTGACCTTAATGGTCCTTAGACAGGAAAGTGTCCTGAATTTCTCTACTGGAAGAAATAATTGATGACCATGAAAACTAACATACTTAGTACTTCACAGGAGATACTTAAAAACTTAATAGTATCTTTTAAAATACCTGATGAGAATTGGGTTGGCTTTGCATTCAAAGTGTTTTCTAGACAAAACTTCCTTGACACATCTTTATCCAAAGTTTTCCAATAGTGTAAAGCAAATTGGTAATCTAGGTCAAGGTTCACATTCTCCATACAGTCCCACCTCAGATCTGCAATGGGTAAAGTGAAAATTCATCTCAAATCACCTGATTGTAAGTATTGTTCTGATTTGCAAGTCTTTGACTAAGGTATGATTACTCCAGGAGTAATGGAGGCCCTTACACTCTTGCTAAAGGAAGGGTACTGGAATTTATCTCACTCTTTCCAGGGAGGAATGTGATTTTTGTTATGATAATAATCCAGGGAGTAATAATTCCATATACAGCCCCATGAGTTAGTCAATTCTGCTTCCAAACTATGTAACATACTTCCAGAACACACTTTAATACCCTTTTCCTACTCTTTTAAAACAACATATATTCTGATCCTGATAAAAGGTCACATCTTAAATCTCTAAATATAGCTTTGAAGATCAATTCAAATTATTTGATAATGGTCAATCAACAGTATTTTCATTACTAGTGGCATAAGACCTTTGGCTGATGATTAAGCTAGAACGTCTTAATGAGTGGGATTTTATTTGATGCACTGTAACTAGTTTAGGCTACCATTGCAGGGGACATCTGGGGCTTTAAGCCTATATTTTAAGGTACTTAGACCATGAATGCCAGAAGCTGATGGAGTTGAGACACCCAACTCCACATCATAGAGTTAGTTACTCCTTTGTCTTTGGCCTCTTGGGCATCAGAAGGACCACTGAGGTGAAGCTGCTATGTCAGACAGTGTGTGAGAGACTCTGAGCCACTGCATTCCTCACTGGAGAGGATGCAGACTTCAGAGCAGTTTGAAGGAGAACAAAATTTAGGAAGTCATTAAGTCCTTCTCGCTGCTGGCCAGGCTGGCAAAACCAAGGTTGTCTAGTGACCAGGTCAGGTGGGCAGGAAGTGGTGGGCTGGTCCCTGGCTGAGCCCTGCCTGGCTGCCCTCAGTCAGGGAGAGGAGCAGCTGGGGGCAGCCTCAGTCTCAGCCATCTTTGTTTAGTAGTAGTCTGCTGGTTTTTTACTTTGTTTGTGTCACTTCTTTTACATCTTCCTTTGCTCTTTCTATCTCTCTTGCTGCATGGGATCTTTTAGTTTACCTCAAAGAGAAAGTTGACAGAGTGAGTACCTGTCATTCCCCTTGTCCAATCCTTTTGCTGACTTCCCCTCCTACAACTCTCTTCTCTCACTTTCTGGCACACACAGGGATGGAGATTTCTGGGCTGCTTTCCTTTGTTTTCCTCATCTGCCCTTGAAGAAGTAATACTCAGCTCCCTGTTACTAATCACAGTTATTTCTTTGGACACTTTTTACTCACAAGTCAAACCTAACTAAAATTGACCTGTGAGTGTGCTTCTCCCTTCAGACTCTTCTGCTCTTCTCCATGTCATGTATCAGCTCCTTGCATCAGTGCTGTGTACTCCCACCCTGGCCCTCACACATCTCCGTTTGGCTTCCTTGTCTTGCTGCTTTCATGAACCATTATAAAATTTCTCTTGAACAGAGTGGGGCACCACAGTTCTCATTCAGTGCTCCGGTGGTTTCACCAGTGGTTCGATTCTTGGTGTACTGAAACCACTCTCTTCTGTGAAAAACGTCTTCTCATATGATCTGTATGTTCCCCCATACTTGAAGCCTGGTTGTCACAGGTCAAGAACGATCCTTTTCATGCGTTTGCAAAGCATTTGACCCAATGAGATCATCTTCAGCTCTTCACAAGGGCTCCTGAGAATTGCAGAAGCACAGCCTCTTCCCAGAATTAACTGATATGTGTTAGCTTTTTGCTTAGCATGGCCTGGGGAGGCAGATTCCATCCTTGAGATTTTCTCTTATGGCTGTAGGAAGTTGGTGCTGTAATGTTTCCCAAAATATGGACCTGGAACTAAGCAAATATTTTTGTAATTGAAATCTTTAAGCTGCCATTAACTACTTTGCATCCTCGGTAGTCATAGCTACTTTCTTTGAACTCCTCTGGGTTAAACCAAACCTAATTGACAAGAAACTTTTCAAGCTGTTTGCTCATTTACTGCAGAATTAGTTCCTTTTGAAATGTTGACAATGAGAATTCAAAGTACATAAACACTGCTGTGATTTTTGAAACAGTGCTTGTGCTTGTATTGATCATACAATAGAACAAAATGTGTCTAACCCTTAGCTCATTATGAAAGTCTCTGAAACTCTGAAATTTATTACTCCCACGTTGGCTAATTAGTTTGTATGTAAAATTTTAGCTTTCATTACTGTCTTCTTAGACCCCAAAGTTTGCCTTACCTCAACAACCATATTAAGTGGATTTTTAATGCTTGACTACAAACACAGCATTTCCTGATTTTATGCTTCTGTGTTTTAACATTTGCTTAGCACTGAGTATTATTTTGCCAGCATTTTTTCTGGAATGTTAGCCAATTCCAGACCATTATTTGAAGCCATTTACTTTTTCAGCTGAGTGTGCTGAAAGTACACAAAGGAAAGAGAAGTCGAGTTTCAGTGAGAGCTGTTTCTAAATGGTTTACAAGGCTTTGAAGGCAGCTGCCTCCTGTGGACTGCTGTCTGAAGGGCATCTGAGAGAGTGGCAGATGCATACAGCCTTCCTGCCTCATTTCTAGCTCTACCTCTTCTCTTGGTTCCTTCTCCTGTTTCCTTACCTTACTGGATCCATGAAACTCAGAAAAGAGTTCTGGCAGACCTGAGTGCTTGCAGCCTCCTCCCAGCTCTAGTGGTTATTACAACAGGCCTTCCAAAATAATTCAGTCACCTGCAGACCACTTTCTGTAGCATTTGCATTTTCAACGCACCATGCCTGATTCCTCCCATAGTCATAATTAATCCCTCAGCCATTTAATTTTAAAAGTAAAAAGCTTTAATCTGAGCTTGTTAATTATGCTGGGAGTTAGTCAGCAGTGGGTGTCAGGATTGAATCTGCTTCATCTTCTCATGGCTAGCTGAGAAAAGAAACTGTTCTTCTGGCAGCAACATCTTTAGGCATGTAGGTATTTCAGCTGCAAATACCAGCTTCTCCATGCCTGCACTTGCCACTCTGGGGGAATGAGAATATTCACACTTGTTGGAACAAAATGGAAAGAAGTACGCATTTTTTTTTTTTGTTTGAAAGAATAGAAAACTTAGCTCAGTTTCTCTGTTTATTCTATGAATAGGTCACAGCATTTACTTTACCAGCAATGATTATGCTTTGGTCATATATTTAAACAAACTCACTAATAAAAATTGTAGTTGTATTTTTCTAACATTTAAATGGTTTGTTCTTATAGACAGAGTGAAATTTGGAAAAGTATGATGAAAACGAATTATGGAGTTTGGTTAATAACTTACCTAATGAAACAGCTAAGAGATATAGCTAGGAAAAATGTTAAATATAAGCCAGTCTTAAGCAATATCTGGCATTAACCCAGTCTGAAGTAAAGATTCTCATTAGTGGGCTCTGTAGTGTGGTAGATCTGGTCTTAATTAGATATTAACCAGCATGAATGTGTGAAAAACTTTTACTGACACATCTTCAGATAAGAGTTTGACTCTGATCTCCTAAAAATAAAATTATTTCTGTCTTGAGGAACAGGCTGACTTACAAGAAAAATAGTACAAGTAAAGGGTTGAAGAAGCCTAATTTGAACTGAGGGACCACTATCATTTTGTGTGTTTGTAGCATCTGATCTAACAAAGCCCTAATCCTGAACAGGAACCTGCAAACACTATTAAGGTTAATTCCATTAATAACAGGAAAACTAACACCATCCTTAGAAAGAAGTTCTAATCCTACCACTATCAATATGTGTGTAATTTAGAGGTTAAAACGTTAATTATTTGCAATTCAAATGGTCTGTTGCATTCCTTGTGTCAAGCCATGCCCTGTTTCTCGTGAGATAAGTTCAGTGACATGTTCCCATTCCTGCCTGATGAACTGCAAGGTCTTGTAATAGAATTGTGTCCTACTTTGAATTTTATTTTTTTTAATCAGGTGAAACCTTCCAGTTTTAACATCATATTCAGGGAAGAAACTATGCAATTTCTGGTTAAGTGTGTTCTTCATGTAGTTGAGTTGGTAAACCAAGGTTTCATAAACAGAATCACACTAAGAACAATTTCTGTTCAGAATTCTTCAGAATTTTACCCCAGGGTATTTTGCTTCTGCAAAGTGATATGTGTACATTTTATTTACATTAATTCTAATTAGAAAGTGTGATTTTTCTAATTAGTTGAAATGTTTCACCAGCACCAAACTTGAAGTGCTGCATACTGTATTATGCCATATACTAAATTAATTGTGTTTCTTGATTTACACTGAGTAGACAAATCTGTTTTGTCCAAGGCTTTATTTTTCCTGAATTGGCAACTAAATTATCCCTACATTTTCCCTTGCTACTATAAACTGACCATAAATATATGGCTATTTTCTCAACAAAAAGCCTCTCAGAGGCAACTACTAAGTTACCTCTCAGAGTATTTTCTGCTCCCACAGACAATAGATGCAATGGATGGAGCAAGACTGAAATCTAAATTGCTTGCTGCAAGCATGTTTCATTTCAGACCCAATTTATTCTGAGTTAATATTTAATTTTCTGTTTTAGGTACTATCATCATAACAAGCTACAGGTATGTGTTTTCAGGGTGAGGATGGATGCAAGTGGCTTGCAATTTTTTTTTTCTTTTTGTTTTTTGTTACAACTGTCAAGATTTTCCTGAAACATTCTTGTTGCATAAGGCAATTCTCTTTGATATCAAGCAAAGTATGGGTTTAATGAGTGTTACAACCTGTCATTCTGTCCGACTCATGCAATAGCTGGACACAGGCAAAAAATAGAAGTGAACTTGATTTTTATTTTGTTTTCACTGGAATCATTGTTGATGCAGTCCAATATGTCTAGCTGTCTTTTCTATAAATGTGTCTTGCTAATATGTCTTCTCATACATAGGTGTGCATTTATGTCAAGATGGAGAAAAAAATACATGTGAATTTAGTGGTGTTTTCAAAGTTAAATAACCCAAAAATTTTTCTTTGAACAATTGGAATTTTCTTGAACTGAGCACATGGGAGGCCTTAACCAGCAAAATTAAATTCATCACAACAAAATATACCTTCCACTTCCTTTACTTAATGTGGTTACCAGAATTCCCTAAAAAGCTTATTTTGCTAGTGTCCAGAGTGACAACTGCATGTGTAGGGAACATACCATAGATATTAGATAAACCTGACATGAAATGTTGTTTTGTTTGGGAAGGAATATTTTCAGACCTATATGCTAGCATAATTAACCATTGCAACTTTAGGCAAAATGTTTCTGAGTTGTTGTCTCAGGACTTTTCTGAATATTGTTGCTTTGTAGATATGAGGGAGCTTGAGAAAAACACAGCTGTCATACGGAGATATGTTCAATGGCTTTCCCCCTACATTTTCAGTGGTAGTAAAGGGAGAAGTTTTTAATTATTGATGTCCCATTCCTGCTCTCTTTGTTGAGAAGATAAGTTAGGTCAAGATGTGAGAATGAAACACTGCTTTGATTCAGGAAGGAATAATATTGTAACTGTACTCTTGTTTGCTCTACACACCAACCCACCTGATGACTTCCCTACACTGCAGCCCTCTTTATAACCGTCCTGGCGTCTCAGCAGATGTGAAACCTATTACAGACTCTGAAAATGTCTTTTACATTATGTAGTAGACTGTCTGGTTTTAGAAGAGGGGAAATTAATTCCAAAGATGCCCTCTATGATTTTATTTTAAAAGGAAAAAAAACCCTAAAAGTCTTAAAAGGGAAGAAGTCCTTGGCACTGGGCACGGTTAAAACACAACATGACCTGTTGTTTTGATGTTTGCTATCCTGAAAAAGCATGATCCAAAGGCCTCCAAAGTTCATGAACATTTTTTTCTTATCTTCAGTGCACTCTGACTAGGTTCTAAGAATAGAAAATAGCTACAATATTTTTCCTTAAAATAGTTTGTTACTGTGTCTTAAGTATCTGAAACACATGCTCAGCACATCCTTTGCCCTAAATATCATAAAATGCCATGTGTTCTTGTCTGCTCCAGAGCGTGAATCCTTTTAAGTCTCTAGTCTCTTTTCTTGCTGGCTGCTTATTTCAGATTTTGTTGACCAAGGTACTTACAGCCTCCCTTTTCCAGGGATCTGCCTTTCCAAGATGAAGATAAAACTGCATCTTCTGTCTCAACACTGAGAACACTAAAGTACATCAGCATTCAGATAGAATTCAAGCCAGAGGTTTAGTGGTCAGATTGTTTAATGATTAAGGAGGGAGAGGTATCTGTGAGTCAAATCCTCAAAAACTCTCAAAAGGCAAGGTTTACCATTGTGGAAATTTCTGGTGTGCTGGTAGAGCCAAACTTCAATGTATAGTTTTCTTCTTGAGCAGGTTGTGATTTTCAGCTTCTCTGGGTTCAGGCTGTTGCACATCATGGATAGAAGTAAATGCAAAGTACTAATAGAAGTAACCAACAGGAAATGCCTCAAGAAGAGTAAAAAAACAAAGCAAAAGTGATTTTCTTGAAACACTCTCCCAACGTTTGATATTTTGCAGCTCAGTCAGAGATGATATCTTTATGTCTAATAGATGTCAATGATTTCACTTCCATGTATTTGTTCAGTCACACACAAAATCCAGTTTAGCTCCCTACAAACCCAGAAGGACAAGAACAGTACAATCTGCACAAGGGTAGCTCAGGACACCTCAGAAATCTTCTCTGTTTACTGATCAGTAGAAGGATACTAGGCCTAAACTTAGCATGAATGCATGTTCCCAGCATTTTCTTTACATACTGAACTTGACTCCATCCCATCAAAATCCACACCAGAGAATAAATAGCAGCTCTGGCTTCTCCTGCTTATCTGAAGACAGAGATCTTTAAGCATTAGATCAATGAAAGGATCTGGTGAGGAAAAGAGCATAAACAACTAGATGAGGTCATGATGATATGAGATGGGAAGAGAACTCTTTCTGGTTAGGAATAATAGCTTGAGCATGTCTCTTCGAGAACATCTAGTGTAAGAAGTCCAGGAGTGCTGATATGTGACAGTTTTCCCACTGTGATGGCTGTACCTGGAAGAAAAACAAAGTGACAAAAATCTACTTAGTAGTTTGATCCAGAGAGGTTGGTATAATATAGCAAAAGGACTGAACATATATTTTGCTACCCAAAAGACAAAATTTATGTTTTGCTCAGGTACAGACTGAACTGTAAATCTGTTTCTGTGTGAAGAATTGGCCATCCTAGTATAGCAGAAGTGTGTATGCAATGAAATAAAACAGAACTTCCCATTTCTCTGCTAACAGAGCATAAATCCACCTACTTTACAAGTTTATCTAATGGATATGTGGCAACATCAATTTTCTTTTTCTCTGATAGATTTTATATTTTCTAAAGCAAAGCACATCACACAACTTTTTTCAGAACAATCTGTGAGGAAAAAATCAAACTATTAATCCAACAGAAGGATGCTGAATGGAAATGTTTCAAAAGCTGAAAATACTTGGTATCCCTCAATACTTTAAAAAAAAGTATTATAGGGGGTTTGAATCATCCTCCCACAGTACAGCTATTGCAGAACAAATGTTTCTTCATCTTTGCCTTTCAGCTGTTACTATTTTGACTAGTTGCATAGACAATCTGAACAATCACCTGAGCCAAATTTAGTTTGAATGCGGAGAGAATATGTGATGTGAATGTGAGAAGGCCCAATTTCATTAAACTACCCTTTTTTTCAGAGCAATTTCTGTTTCAAATAGAGAAGAATACAAGAGAGCAAGGGGACAAGAGAAGTTCAGCATTTCTCTCTTGTGTTGACATAGGTCCCACCTTCCTCTTGCTATCACTGATGTTCCTACTTATTCAATAAATAGGACATTCTGTTTTCAAGCTGAAGTGGCAAACAGGGAGACCTTCTGCCTTTGGCCTAAAGATCCAAGTGCTGACTACTTGTTCTCAATCAGAGTAGTTGCAACTAGGATGAAATTGGTGTTTTACAAGAATAATTTTGCTATGAGGCTCCTGGATTGAGAGGGCAGGGGAGACCCAGGGATGAATAAGTTTGTTTCAAGGATCACCTTTCAAGCAATTTGTACTTGCATAGCTGAGCCTCTCTGTTGCCTTTCTCAGAAACGTCTGGCCAAATGTTGATTAATAATATTTCATCAATGATTTTGCCCTAATAAGAAAAAAAAAAAATCCCTCCTAGTCTGCCAGGAGTATCACCTCTCAGTCCACACTTAGAGGTCTCAAACTTCAAGGGAGAAGCATCAAAACCACCAAAATTTGGTAACAAGAGTAAACTTACTTCAGTCTGGTCTCACTTGTACACTGGGGATTGCTTTTGGGCCACTCAGACTCTGAGCTGTGTCTCCAGTGTTGCCACTCCTGATTTCTGCAACTCACATCATCATGCATGTATGCAGGAATTTTCTTTCAGTCTGTTTCTGTGTTTTCCTTCTATTCAATTTATATGAATAAGAATTTGCAAATGATGCCAAGCAAAAAGCTTCTAAACCTTTATACCTCCTCTGAAGGTTCCCAGTCTTCCCTCATTTTTACATTTCCCAATGTGCATAATGGAGGCAAAATTGCATTGACACCAATTTATTCTGTCTTATGAAAAAGCTCATCTCTTACATGTGTTAATTTCAGAAGTAACCCAAGTAACACTGCTCAAAGCCTCTTTGAAATGCAAAAAGTTCTTTCAGCAATATCACTGGAGGATTGATTTCTTTTAATAATAACAGATACTGATATCAATATGCACTAAGAGTCAGTTATGAATAGTCCAAATGGCTTTTAGAACTCAGACAAGTAGTTTAAGTAAAAATGAGGGAAGANNCTTGTGATAGGAGTTGCTTTGAGTAAAATTATCTCACATTTTCCGCTTGTCACTAGTATTAACTGTTCCCTATCACTGCTCTCTGTTTTCTGAAAAATAATTGCTATTGCTATCTTAAAGACCAGAATATATTTAGGTATTGTTGTTTATCATTGTTTTCCTCATTAAACATTTTTTATACGTTTGATATGTGATGGATTTTAATACAAAGCAGATATATAATTTAAACTGAACTCAGAGATGCTATTCTTGGGACTCCTTCTTTCAAAGCTGCAGTGGGACTCCAGTTCCTAGATGAAAAGCATCCACATGGTCAAAACCATCACCACAATTGGCACTAATTGGGAGACCTTGTGGAAGTTTGAGCTAAGACCAAGGTTTTAATAAGCAAGTAGTAAAAAACACCCACTCAACACCTTGTGCTGGGCTTCTTCATGGCAGTGTTAGACACATTGTCAGGGCAACTGGTAGAGGTTGCACTGTAGTGCTTTCGGTAATGAGAAGACTTGTTTCCCTGGAATTGCTATTCTGCAACCTTGCACTAAAATCTAGTTTTTCTTAACTCTGTTTCTAAGAGCTAAGAAAGAAATGCAGTGTTATTTTGTCAGAAATAACTCCAGTACAAAATTCAGCAGCTCCAGTTCATTGGAGACTGCTAATTAAATAATCTATATTGCCACTCAGTATTAATTAGCGAGTTTCAACATCTATAGACTAAAGAGCCTAATCAAACTTTCAGTCAGTTCCTGCTGTGATTCTCTTGTGTCCTGAAAACTGCTCAGTGTTTTCTTGCCTATGAAATCTTTACTTTTCAATTACTTCCCAGTAAAGTATTTTAAAAATCAAAGTGCAGTGGATGTTTCAGAAGCCCAGGAGATCCCACAAGGATGCCCTTCAGCACAAAGCACTCTGCAGAATACAGCCACAGAGAGCTCTACTCTGCATTGGATGTGTGAGTGGATATATAGGGGAATTATTGCACCTGAAAGTTTCTCTTCCCCTTACCCCAGCACTGAGCATGCCTTCATGTTGCATGAAAGAGGAATGCCATTGCCTCTGTAGAAAGATCAGCCCAGTGACAAGATGGAGCATAGCATTTCTAGTATTGCCTGAATAGAGATGAAAACAGAGTGCAAGGGCAAGGAGCTGCCACCAGCAACCCTCCACTGTGGGGAGGGAGGGCTGGCTGGCAAGAGTAGGGGAATATTTAGGCTGTATTTTACAAGAAATAGTGGGTGCAGCTGACTGGCTGGGAGATATTGTTGGCTTTGATTGACTGTATAAATATGCTTTTTAAAGAAGCAATTCGAGCACAAGCTTTTTAAAAGCATGTGTAACTATTCCTGGTTTGTTTGTGCATGTGTGGCTAATAGCTCTTGGCAGACAGAAAAGGAAGCAGGAGAGACTTAAGATTAAATCCTGGAGTTCCCAGCTGCCACACAACCTGCTGTTCTCCTCTCAGGGATGTGGCATCCTCACCTTCTGGAGAAGACAGGGGCTTGTCTCTCTTCAACAGTGTCTCCAAGCTCCCAATTTTCCCCCATATCCTATTACACTGATTTTTGCCTGCAGAGACAGCCTGACTCCTAGTTATTTGTGTGCTCACATAAAATAGATAAAGGCTCTGCTTCCAAAATAATCTGATCCCAAAAATTTTCCCATACATGAGTAAACACAGCCTGGGACAGAAATTACTAAATTGCTAACAAAGCCTGATCATATAAGTGGAGCTTTAGTTAGGATATTTTAAAGGTATTATTAAACTAGGCATTTTTTTTATTACAGTGATTCTGTCATT
>VZTT01021822.1:4180-33501 GCA_013400855.1 Buphagus erythrorhynchus
GCAGAACATCACACCTAAAGCAATGATAACTCAAATCACTGGTATTTTAATCTTTTTGCTACAGGCTAATACTGTTGCTAATATGCAACTCTGTTGTATAAAATCTGGAATTGCACTTTAGCAATGGTGATGGACTGTCAGACATACCAAGACTTTAGGAATAAATGATTTCAAAGGTTTGAAATATGGTAAATTTTTTAACCAATAAAATGTTAATAAAGTACTCAAAACATGTGACTCACTCTCCTACAAGTGATTAAGAGCTGCGTACTGCAGGAAAATCTATACAACCATTTTGCAAGCACTAAAAAAATGGTACCACAAAGCAACAATATTTGCAATACTCCTGAAGCATAATTAAATTGCAAACAAAACTAGAAAGGTCCAACATAGAAACAGATTAAAACTACATAAAACCCATGGATTTATTTCATAACTACAGTAGGTGTGACAACTGGAAAAACTTGGGAATTTTGTTAGCATTGGGCTCTCACGCGGGGGTTCCTTTATAAAACCAGCCAGCCATTTCCCACTGTTGAGGGAAAAAAAAAAAATCAAGTAATTCAGTGATATCACAGAAAACAGGTAGTTTATCACCTACTTGGAGAGTACCCTGAGGGGAATGACTTCTTCACCCATTTTGTGTCTTTCTTTGTGTTTTTTCTTGTGTTTCCTTTTAGATTTGGAAAGGGATGTGTCTTTCTTGTCTTTGTCTTCTTCTGCAGAAACTTCTACATTAAAACAGGTCAAGTGAAAACATAATTATTTAAAACATGGATAGTTTAACGTTATTACAATAAAACCACATTCAATATCTCCTGGTTCTTTGTACTAACTACTTCTAGTCCATTTCACTGACTACCCAAGTTTGCTTTGCTTCTCACACTAAATCTCATTGCAATGCAGCTTTTCTTATCTCATGGAACAAATGGATCATTACCTTTTCCCTTTTGTATTTTAATTTATTTATCTACATTCCCGTGCTGTCTCCATTTGCCCAGGCTAGCTGTTTAACCCATACTTCACTCAAGTTCTATTGATATGAACTTCTTTGAACTATTTTGACTTCTGATTAGATTTCCCTACTTTGGTGTTGCAAGTTCTTCCTCATTCCCTGTGTAGCTCCTCTCCTTGGAGTGACTCCTTAGTTTTAACTGCAGGGAACACTAATATGCCCAAGCTAATCTAATGCTTCCACTTCATCCAGCCCATCACTCCTCATCTGCAAGGGATATCTACCATTCCATTGCAGTTATGCACAGAAACCATAATAAAAAGAGGCAAGAATTTTTACCATTTGCATCTTTTGGAGCTTCTGCTGTTTCTCCTTTAATTGTTTCAACTTCATCTTTTTCAGCAGTTTTCATAACTTTTGGAGCTGATGTCTCACCACCTCCTGAGGTGGTTCTTTTCCTCTTTCCTGGCCTGCTTTCCCAGGTTACCTCTGAGCTCTCTGTTCTGTCCCATTTCCTCTTCTCCCTTTTGGAGGGCTGCTTGGGTGTCTCAGTTCCCTCCATCTCAGAACATTCTGATGGAGTCCTGTGTCTTTTAGACTTTGGTACTGGCTCTGTTGTATTGTTAGTGTTTGATTCCTTTGGCTCTGCAGCTGCCTGTGCATTGCTCTCCTTCTTGATTTTGGATTTCTTCTTTTTCTTCTTTTTCTTCTCTTCTGGATTAAAACATAATATTTAAAACTGCCCACGGTTAAACACTAGATTAGATAAACAATCAAAGCAGCACATATCACGATAAACTGGGTTGTTAATCTATTGAAGAGATGCAAGACATGGACACAAATTTTCTCCTGGGTGCTTTAAGAAGAGGAAAAAAAATGGGTCTATAGCACAGTTTGAAAACCATTGGTTTAATCTCATTTTTTTGTTTCCATTTAACAGTTGCTGGCATAACAATGAACTGGTGATAATTGTGAGGAGTATTAATGTGATTTATCATTAGTCTTAGAAAAATGATGGGAGGGTGTCTGAAGTCTGAGAAACCGTATTACACCACCAGAAATGAGGGAAAATGTTGTAGTTGCAACATAAATCTGTGAGACTGGTTTGTAAATTACAGCAGATTTCTCATACTTAAGCCCATGCAGGCCAAACACAGCAACATGAATTGTTTTTATTAAAAGCTTTTAAGACACATCAAATTAAACTGCAGCAACACAGCAGATGAAGATTTACTCTTCAGAAGCTGAGGCACAAAACTGATCCAAGTAACTTAAAACCACTTCCTTGATCCCAATAACTTACTAACACTTACCTACTACAGTGTTGTCACTTGAATTCAATGTAGGAACTGGTTTGTTCTTTACTGTTTTGGGGAAAATCCCAGGTTTCCGTGGTGCTTCTTCTGGTGGATTATTCAAAAACTAGAAGAAGGAAATTGAGAAACACATAGCACTACAAAATCATACTTTCTTTAAACACTCTGCATTCAAGTTAAAACCAGCCATCCTCATCACATTTCAATACATAAATACTTGCAAATCACGCTTCACTACAGAAAAATAGGTATGACCATGTTTGCTTGATGAAATTTAAACACCATCTATTGTTACACAGAGTTCTCTTTCTGTACAAGATGCCCAATTACTTAAAAAAAAAATAAAAAGCCATTGTATTTCCAAGTCTTCTGGTTATTAATAGAATTTAATCTTTAAAGAACTGTGGCACTGATTGTAGGTCTGGGAGCAGCAAAGAGGAGCTAACTCCTGTTAAGTGAAGCTTTTAAATGGTGATATTTTCAGAATTTCTCTAAGATTCAGTGGGTGACCTAGTAAAGAGCACACCACTCATATCACAACGTGACTCCAGGAACGATGTCAGCAGCAGAGGCACCAGCACTCACCTCAATGGCTTTCTCTGCTTGTTCTTTAGTTTCAAATTCAACAAAAGCAAAGCCCTTTGGATCTCCAGTACTTCTATATCGGGGGATACTGACGTAAACTACATTGCCACACTTCCCAAACACCCGCTCAATCCAACTGTGATTGACATTTTTGGGAAGCAGCTCCTAAAGGAGAAAAAAAAACAAACTTGAAGTTTGAGGTCAAAACGTTGAGCAGCAAAGTATCCAGGTAGTAAAAAGTGAGAACAGATGTCTAATTATTCATATACCTGTAACAAATACATGATATATTTAATTTAGATGATTATCTTCTTCACATGACAGATACCAAGATCTCACCCGCAGCTGGATCTTTGCAACACAAAATCTCTTGGTAAATTTAAAACCTTGGAGCAAATACCAGACTGGCTTGTCCCAAACTACCCTCTGCAAAGCACAAGCTATTTTTTTAAATTGGTGGTAATGCAGGCAGGTACCACAGAAAATTCCTGCAGGCCAGTAAAGAGTTACTACTGATAAAATCTTTACCAGTGGCCAGTATTTTCAAGTTTAGCAGTTAGAGCCTAATTCATCAGATGAGCAGAAACTTCTAGGCAGCTTCTTGGGTGACAAAATTGTCTTGATTTTTACTTCTATAAAGTCCTTATTATAGCAACTTGTTTTAGCAGCTTGCAGACATCGTGTCTTAGTTCAGCATTTTGCCTCCCCAGTTAAACAGAAATCGTGTCACACCGATTTCTCACTAGACCCAACAGAACACTTTAAAATCCCACTCTCAAAATTCATGCCTAAACAACAACAGTATCAGCACTACTTAATTTTTTTTTTCACAACAAGTTACTGCACTAAAAGGTTCTCCTTATAGGGAAACACCTACTACATTCAGATATTTTCTTTTTCCATAAACTTTGCCATCCTCAGAAAACCTTTTTTTATTATGGTTTGGCTTTAAGTTGAAAAGCCAGTTACTTCAAGATTTTTTGGAATTTTAGCAGTATAACAGTTAAGTCTATGGTGAAGCATATAAAAAAGTCAGATAATTCCAGAGAAATTTAACTTACCAACACTTGGACTACTTCTACTCTCCCCATTGCCACAAACCAGCTATTTACAAAACATTTAGCCTCACGCTTAAGCTCTGTATTGACAGTATAGCTCATGACTTAGAATATCTTATCCAAAAATGATATAGACAAAGTATTTCAGAGTTGTAAGCAGTCCCTGTAATCATGTAAAGAAAATATGATGTCTGGCTCATTGTATTTAAAAAAACAAAGCCAACCACCCTCCCCAGGCTTTTGTTAAGGAAGGAATCAGAGCAATTCAGCTCCTCCTTATCTGGACGGGCTGGCATTTTGGCCATGATTATTGTGCATTTTTATCACAGAAAACTCAGTGCTGTCTGGAAAATACTGTCTCAGCTGCTAACAGCTACAGGTACATAACAAAAATGGTACTTGTCATAAAAAGCATATAGAGACCAAGCAAATTCCAGAGTGGCTTCAAATCTACCAAATAAAATAGCCCAGGGTTTAAATAAGCAAAAGCTCAACCATCAGATTTCTTTCCAATCTACCTCTTAGTTAGCTCCACAATGTAACAGTCATTTCACTCTGACAGGGCTGAAATACCATGGTGAAATGCAGACTTATCCCATCAGCACAAGCTATTTTCATTTAAATTAAGCAGTCATCCCAGTATCAAGGTAGCCACAGGACAGTGTGCTGTTAGGAGGATAGTTAAAATTTTTCAGGTATAGTCTGCCTTTAAAAGAATGGTGTTTGTGTGTACAAAACCAGAGGCACTTGCAGTAACAGATCTTATAAACAGATAATGCTGTTCAAAGTACCCTGATAAACTTGGGAATGCAGCTAGATCCTGTTTGATGAAGCTAATTTAGTTGTTATTAGAAAGCTTTAGCTACATTAACATAATTTGTAAATATTTCTTAATACCACTGGTGCTCCTCTAATGGCATTAAAAAAGCCCAGTGAACACAGCAATAGCTCAATGCACTGAAATTGCACCTTTTCAGCCTGGGAAGCTGCACTTTGCTCAGCATTTAAAATGATTTAAGCTGGCACAAGAAATCCATGCACCAAACGAAGTCTTTTCTTGCCAGTCACTCTCAGCTGTTGCTCACCTGCCTTTGCTTAATTTATGTCTTTTAGCTTTGCTGCACAATCAGCAGCAGCCAAGGAAGATCCTGATGCACAAATGGAGTTCCCATAGTTAGGATCAAACAAGCAGGGACACCCACGAGTCCAGCCTTACCACATAGACAGTCCGACTGTCCACGTCCTTCGGGCGCTCGCCCAGAGGTTGGCGTCTCCTGATCCTGGTTCCTTCCAAGTCCAACTGGAAGCAGGGAGAAAGAAGCATTATTTTGATGAGATTACTGCTTACTTCAGCACCCCACCAATATTTTTCCAGCACCAGCAAGTACAGAAGGGTCAGATGATAAATACCTCTACAACAGATGAACTCTTAACTGCCCGAGCGATCAGCTTCCCGTCAGTAGTCAATTTTTTCATTTTGTTGAAAGAAACAAGAAGTGATATGTCAACATCTAGGGGGGAAAAAGAAGTAATTATGAAATCAGGTGATGTGTTCTCCACTTGTTTTCTTGTGAAACAACCTGCAAGTTCTAAGTGCAGTATTTAACCAAGGATTCACAGAAAATTTTTACCATCAAAATTTCAGTACACCTAAATTTAATTTTCTTCTGTGCTAACCTCTATTAAAGAAATTTTGTTTATACCTCCCCACTGATAACTGCTGTCTTTGAAAAGAAAGGAACAAACCCCCCCTTTCTGATGTAGTTTTACAGCACAAAAATCAATTTGCATTGAAAACATGTCTCTCCTCCAAGTACTCATGGAGTATTTAATCCAGTGCTGCCAACACAGTGCCCCTGCTTGCACTTCAGTTTAAACCAGACACATTGCTTAAAACCTTGGCAGAAAATTATGTAGCACTACTCTTAATAAAAATGTAGACATTTCTACAAAAAATAGGGTAAATTTTACTTATTTATTACTTTATTAATGATTTAAAGGGAGGCTAAGGAAGATCCAAACAACGATATAAAAAATGGTCTGAAGGGACTCACAGTAACCCTACAAGCAAATACACAATTTCTTATCAAACCTATAGAGAAAAAATTAATAAAATATGTATGCTTAATAACATATTTGAGTGACATTTTAATTTCGGAATCTATCTACCCTCCAAACCAAGTCCAGTACCTCTGAGGGCAAAATGGCTCTTATTTCATGGCTTGTTCTTAGAATTATACTAAACTGGAAAAAGAAAATCAGGTCTCCCAAACAGTCATTTCTACCCTGGCAGATGTTTTTATCTTATGGCTGATAGGACAGGAGAAGAAAATGCAAATCCTGAGCTGCTGGTGCTGATTTCCAGCATGGAACTCCTGACTTTGCCAGGAGAAGACAGGCACCTCAAAATAACCTGTCACTGTTGCCAGCAACACAGGGAAGAACGAAGTGAAATGAAACATAAGTGTTTGCTGAAATATACTGAAAATAAACTTACACCCATCTCTGGACTTCTCTATTTGTTCTCGAAGAAATCTGTCTTTGTGGAGATTAACATCACCAAACCAGAAATCCACTTGCTTGGCTATATCTGCCAGCACCTGTTTCACTCTTGACCTCTTCTTCTTCTCTCTTTCCTTTTTCTGCTCAGTGCTTTCTTCTTCCATGACTTTGTCTCTCGCTGTTTCAGTCTCCATTCCTGTCATTCTGTCAAATGAGACATAAATATAATCTTAAAAACACAAAAGTCTTATTTCAAGGGGTAAATGTTCTTGTTTAATCTTCTGCCCTGTTACCAGAAAAGCAAGTGACTTCCTAACAAGAGTCTACAACAACTAAAGCTGAAAAGCAGGTAATTTCCCTCCTCATAAACACACTTTTCTAAGAATTGAGAAAAGATACATCATTTTTTCTCCACTCCCCCTAACTCACAGTACAAACCATTAGAAAGATCACATAAAAAAGAAAGATCACATAAAACCCATGAGAACTACAAACTTGTATTACCCTTGATCGTGGTTACTGGTAACAGTAAGGTTTGTTTTTAAAAAATTGTCTTTATGAAGTCAGAAATGCAAGCCACTCACTCCACCAGCTACCAAGGCCCTGCCCAAGAGCAGTAAGTCAATAAAGTGTCTCTAATGGCAAACCCAGGTCTGGCAGAACTACAGAACAGGCCCCTGGAAAATAACTAGAATCAAGCGACTTAACATACAGATTCATCTTGAAAAATAGAAAACCGTTTTAATGCATCAATTCATCTCTTTTGTCCACGTTTCAATTCGCAGTAGCTGAGAACTGCCAGTCACCACTTCAGTACCTCATTTCACAGGAGCAAAACAAAGCAACGCTGCCAGAAGCAGACAGCTTTTGGAAAATTAAATTAACACAAAAATTAAAGTAATTAATGTCGCAATCACCATATGAAAGACTTCTCAGCTCTCTGCCAAGGCAACAGAGAGGGAAACGAGAGCACAGCCATCAGAAAGGAAGCCCACCTCGACAACAGGATGGCGAAATGGAAATGGTCCCCAAATTATTGTGCAAATCAGGCTTCCTCAGCCGGAGATCAGCTTCCCCCCCGCTGTGAGCTGAGGACTCAAGACAGTGAAAGGTCAGCAGTTACCTTGGAGAGATAAGCCAGGTAAAACTGCTCAGCAAGTTCCAGCTCCACTCCAGCCCTTCAGCACGTTTTTTATGTTAATAGCCAGCAGACAATACCCTGCTCAGCACCGAGGTGCTTCATAAACATAAAATGCCATTATCTGTAGTGGCTGAACAGTATTAGGGGACCGCACCACCATATTAGTGTGGTCCATGGACAGCACAGCTTTGTTTTAAGAAGCATTTTGAGTCACTCAGCTCTGGGACTTCCTTCCCAGAAGAGAGGTTCTCATTCAGGCTAGAAAAAAAGCAGCTGCAGGCTGCATTCCAGGCTTCCCTCTCACTTTGAAGCTTTGAGGAAATTACTTTGTACTTCAAGCTCCTCCAGAGTCAGAGCAAATATCGACTATTAATACATACATAAAAATCCAAGTAATTAATTCAGCAATCTCCATATGCCCGGGTCTAAGGCAGGCTGTAGTTTTCACACGTCAACTCTCACACTGCCTGTTCTCAGCTACTGCCATCACTACTCTGATAAACAATTAAAATCAGAGCAAAGCAAAAGCAGGGTCAAAACTGCACACTGATAAAGCAAAGGGTCTCCTCAGGAGAAATAAAACCGCAGTACCTCTGTGTGCCAGAGTGAAACCAGAAAAGGAGGGACAATTAAACAGGGGGAAGGAACTTCAGGAAAGCAAAGATAATGTAAATCAAAATAACACTTCTCCACACTCATCTAGACAAACTTCTCTAGGCTCGATAAAAATTTAACAAAATTAAACTGCAATATAAGTTTTAGAAGAAACAGGGTGCACATATAAAGTATACTTTATTCTTTTAAGCACTGATGCAAATGTTTCTTTGCTTGGGGTATTTTAAAAATTAAAATGGGGCAGTAGGGGATGAGGGAGAAAAAAGAATAATTCAAAATGTACTATGAAATGTTTTTGTAGAGTCAGGGGCAGCCCTAGGCATGTACTGCAGAATAAATGCAAGTGTTCAGCAAACCTGAAACTACTTTTAAAAAAGACACATGCTGAAACAGTTTGACACCAACACAGACACAGGCAGAGCTGCAGGGTGAAGTTCCTGCCCTGCCTTGAAACTTCTCTCTATGCAAGGTGAGGTAACAAAGGACAGGAGTTAATATATGGGGGTCAGCTCAAATTTCTTAACTTAAAACCAGAGAAAATTCCACTTTTTTCCTCCCATTTTACACAATGAAACCAATGAGTTATTTTAAACGCAGTTTTGAGGCATTTGATAGATCCCATGAAACTGGTGTGCCCATAGACAGAAAAGGCTTTGCTTCCACTTGACAGCAATGAGTGTTAAAGCTGTTCCCACACACTGGAGATCCCCGTGTATTAGCTGTGCCCTTCCCTCTGCCACCTCAGGAGGTGTAAAGTGGATTTATTTGTGTTCAAGACTGGTCATGGGACTTAGTGCCATGGTCTGGTTGGCAAGATGGTGATGGGTCAAAGGTTGGACTCGGTCTCAGAGGTCTTTTCCAATACAAGCAATTCTGTGGTTATAATTACAATATATGCCAGTACCAGACTCTGATTAGGTGGATTCACCTGTATGACACCAAAAGGGCAGCCCAACTCTTTCACCTCACAGTATCTTACCCTCAAGAAACATAACTGAATTTTAAGACCTGAGAACTTATTTCTGGTTCTTCCCTGTGGGGACAACCAAGTGATAAAGGAATTGAACAAGCAGCAGAGCAACCGGAGGGAAACACAAGGAATAAGTACTTGGAAGCAGAGTGGAGGTGGTTACAAAAACTCAGCTTTCTGTGGCCCTGGTAGCTGCTGCATTAGACCAAAACCAATGAAAGTCTCTGGGAGAACCTCACCTACTTTACTCTTCAAATCAGGGGCAGACCACAATGTGAGGTAGATTTTTCTAGCCCTGACTTATCCTGCGAAGCCTGATCACCACACACTTACACTGCACAGGTTCTGACCACTGCAGGTCCTGCTGCTGTGGCGATTCACAGATCTTACCGACAGGACACTTCAAAAAACAAGCACAGGCTAGGTCTGAGGGGCCCAAAACCCCTCAGCACGGCTCCATCGGCCCCAACACGAGGCGTCAAGCCATGGCACCACACGGAACAGTCACCTGCGCATCACCTGCAGGCCAAGCCACCACAGCGCCGCGGGGCAGCAGCGAGCCCTCAGGAAGGCGCCACACGCGCCGGGATCAGCGGGCACGGCGAGAGGAGGATGCCCGGGGGCGGGCAAAGGATGGGTCAGGGTTACAGCGGGGTTACAGCGCGATGGCGGCGGGGAGCGATGACCTGAGGGCACCGACGCGGCCCCGCCGCCCCGGCCGTGAGGGGAGCGCGCGGGGGCNGGGGGGGGAGCTTTGCGCGCGGGCGGCGGGAAAGCCGCTGAGGGGAGACGACAGCGCCCCCTGTCTGCGCCGCCACCGCTGCAGCCGGCAAACCCACAGCCCCTCCCCGGCCACTGACCTGCTGCTGCCGCCGGGGCGACACCGCTTCGCCTCCGCCCGGCCCGTCCGCGGCTCCGGCTCTGCCTCCGCCCTCGCCAGTCCCGCCGCGACGCGCTGCCCGTTCACCCCGCTTGCCAAGAGGGAAAAAAANAAAAAAGAAAAAGCCCCGCGGCGGCGCCCGCGCGTGCGCGGCGGCGTCGGGGGCGCGCCCGGCTCTGGGCGCACGTGACTTCCTCCTGGCCGGGCGTCGCGGCGTCGTGACGTCACGCAGGGCGCTGCGGCGGGAAGTTCGGAGAGGCGGCGGCTGCCACAGGGATCCCGGTCCCGGTCCAAGTCTCGGTCCCGGAGCCGCTGGGTACGATCGGGGTGTCTGCCCGGGCCCCCGGGAGTGGCGGGGGGCTGCGGTGGCGCAGGGGCGTCCCCGTGAGAGGCGGCGCTGATGCTGACGGGAATGGGTGTGGATGAAGGCTGGGAAGGGGCTGTGTGGGGGCGGCGGGTCCCACAGCAGCGCGTCCCGCGGCCCGTGGCGTTCCTTCCCTCGGGAGTCATCCTAAGGGCTCTGCTCTAATAACTTAAGGAATAACTCTGTCCTTAAAGTTGGCGTGTCCAAGGATTTTCACCTTATGAAACACCCAAGGGGTGGCAACCATAAGAAACAGCGCGAATCTTTCCTCTTTCCGTCGTATGAACCGCTTCTTACCAATCCAAATAGTATATAAAAATTTATTTTAACGTATCTCGCGCCCTAACTTCAAATATGCAAAGAGGTTTGGCTTCACGGGGAGCTGGTTTGGAGAGTCAGTTATTTTTTGCATGAGCTAAACATGCATGATCAACTCCACACCTGTGACAAAATCAGTCTGTAAAGGCTTCTTCTTCTTCTTTTTTTTTTTTTTTTCCTACTTTCGGGTTTTCAATTCAAGTTATTCTGAATAAGAGTATTCAGAGCTGCTAGCCATTCGTTTAAATGAATGAATTAGTCTAAAAGCTGGAAAATATCTTGACATCTATTAAGAAAAGAGATTTATTTTTTTTTTACCAGCAGTCTGTTAGATTGTTGTTGAGATTTCTGTTTAAAATGCCCACAGCTCTACGCCACTTGTTTGACACTGTGGAGAATGGCATCTAATTCTTTAATTTTCAGGGGAAAAAATAAGTAATTTTTTGTCCACGCTTCTCCTTCACAGCTCTGGTGCATCCTGATCATTTCCCAGTCTCTCAGGCTGGGGGAAGATGTGGTTATTTGTGAAATAAGCTGTTGGATGACTGTGTTGCCAAAGCAATGGCCTCTCAAGAATTTACCGTGAGTGATTTTTAACCCTGTAGGATTAAGTTTAAAGACTGTAGCTGCTGAAATATTTGAACGTTTTCTAACTTCTTTTTTTTTTCCAATATTTTATACATTTAAAACAGGTGTTATACACTCATCAAAAGATGAAAAAATCAAAAACATGGCAAGATGGAATTCTGAGGGTTAGAACTGGCAGAAATCAGGTGAAAATTCAGATTTAACACTATTGGATTTGATATCATCTGCTACTGCCAGTGGCAGTCTAGTTGATTTGTGAAATAACTGGTTATTGAAAATCTTGTTTTTATATTGCAGGCTACCTTGTTTGATGATAAAGGACAGTGTCTGGAGAGTATTTTTATAAAATCTCAGGTATATTTTGTTGTTCAGAGTTGTTATTTTTATATCTGATTGTAGTTTGTCTTTCAGGCAGCATTTCAAACACTTGTTTGGTAGCCAAAACAGTAGTTTTTCTTGTTGATATAAAACTCTGCTACAGTGCAAATAATGGAAAGGGAAAACAGCTTCTATTTATTAGTAGATCTTATTATTAATCTAGTAGATTAGTAGATCAGATTCTGTTTGTCCAGAAGGTTTTATGGAATTTTTCTTCCTTTGTTGTAAAGGCAGTGTTACAGTGATATATGAAATAATTATTGAAGTGCTAATGCTTTCTGGAATATATGTATAAATAAAAGTATTATTATCTGTGATATAGTAGGTGTAAGTACCTGATTTTTTTTACGTGTAAGTACTTAAAAGACTACATTTATTTAAAATAAAACTATATCATATTGTTTATTAAATAGTACTATTATGTACACACTGCTGGTCTCTCTTTTCCAGGTGACTCCTGGTGATGATTTTGAAAGTGAGCGATATTTAATCACAGTTGAAGCAGTCAAAGTGAGTGAAAAGGCCTCTGAAGACCAGCCAAAGAAAGCAGAAGTTCCAGCAGTGGATAGAAATGGTGTAAAACCTGGTCTTCTACCCCCAAGACATCTCCCTGTTGGCTTGAAAAGGAAGTTTACGGTGTGTTTCTGTTCCAGATTTTTATGTCTCATGTTTAAATGCATTATAAAACACAAGGGACACATAATGTCATGAATGGTAAATATGTACATAATTTCTTCCTGCCTTTTTTTTTTTCTGAGCTGTAATCCAGAATATATTTTTTCCACATTTAGGAAATTTGGTTTAGCAGGAATGCTATTGCTCAGCCTGCAGTAAAAATCACAAGGGCTTGAGGTTGTTTCTATGCACCTGTGGAATCCTCATGGGGATTTGATCAGAATATGTTTTCAGGCCATTTGATCAGAATGTAGTTCATAGAGTGTGCCCCATTTTCAACATTTGATTACAAAATGTGGATTAATTGAAAATTTCTCTCTAGGGGTTCCAAGGGCCACGCCAAGTTGAGAAGAAAATACCAGCCGTAGAAGATGAGGAAAAACCAACAGCGTTGCCTTTATCTAAGGAGTACCAAGGGAGTTTTCCATCCAAGTTTTATATCAGCTCTCCGTTATTTTCCACGATTCGCAAGAAGGATGCAGAAACAAATCCCTCTGCAGGCTGTGAGGAAGAGGGATGGAGGGACAATGGCAGAGAGCAAATGTCTGTGTCCTCACTGCTTTCAGCTGCCTTTAGTGACAGCTGTGAGCAGACAGGGAAGCACAACCCCAATCTGTTTGTTGTGAAGCCAGAATCTCCTCTCCTTACTGGGCACGCTGGTCCTGGGGCAGTGTCCCACCACATCAGGAGCACAGCACAGATAATTGCTCTTCTGAAGTCTAAACCAGCACAAGGACACAGAGAGCAAACATCTGGAATCACAGGTTGTCTTTCCGGGTTTCAGGCAGCAGAAAATGCAGATTTATGTGACAAAAAAAGCCCCGTCCTCCCTGCTTTTTCAGGCGACCCTGCCAAAGGACTCGTTCCAGGTACTCAGCACCTGCCTTTTGTACAGGGAACTGTAAATGATAAAAAGGACTGGAATGCTCAAACGCTTCCAAATTCAGCTGAACAACCTTGTGGTGAAGAACTCACAGGACAGAGACAAGACAAAAAGGTAAATAATTTAAGTCAAGATTTACAAGATCACTGCAACACAAATAGTTACTTCCTACCTGAGTCCACTGTAAGTAGAACAAGTGACAGTCAGTTTGTCCCATCCTCAGGTGACATTTCACTTTCAGCAAGTCCAGCTACCTTTGAAAACAGTCCCTTTGGACACAGGGAGCATTCAGGGACTGACAGTCTTAGGGAGACTTTGTCTGTGAAGATGCAGAGTGAGCTTCATCCAAGACAAAATTCAGAGGGAGTGTCTAGCGACCCGGAGCTCTCTGAGGATGTGACATGGACTGGAGCTGGAATTGTGAAGGAGGAGTTCAGTTTGCAGGGCACAGACTGTAGTCCTGATGGGGAACTGATGGAGGTTAGCTTTAACCTAATGGAGACTTTTGATTTCAATGACACAGACAATGAAGATGTGTGTGAAAGAGAAGGAAAGGACTTCTCTGAGGGAGACTCTTCACAGAGCCCAGGTTGCTTACAGGGAGAAGGTGTAGCACAAGATGCTGCATTGAGGCCTCATTTGAAGCCTCATTCTTGCTGTGAAGTAGAGACACACAGCAAAAATGAAGTCAAACGTTCCAATTCTGATGGAGAGAGGGGTACACCACCCCAGTTTTGTAACAATGATGCCAGGAGAACTGCAGAAGACGCTGCAAACCAGACCAGAACCGAAGTGGAACTTTTAGGTGATGGATGCAACACAAAAGAGATCAGTGAGAGTCAATCAAGTTTTGAAGCCACAAACAACGAGGAGAGTCTGGATGGCTGTGCAGCACTCACCATTAATGGCACATCGTGGATTAAAAAACAGCACTCTGATCTCTTGCCTGGTGACACCAATGTTAATGAATGTCACCCTGAAACCAGGGTGTTTGAGACAACTGGAAGTCTTCCAGGTACTTCTCCCAGCAGAATAATTTCTGCCACTGACAAAAAGACCAAGGAAGGAGTTGCACAGGTTGGGTACATAGAATCCCCAGATGTTGGCACAGAGCACTTCTGGGGTACTAAGAGTGATGACATTAAACCAGGCAGCCCTCTGCTGGTTTTGTCACAAAAATCAGATCCTTTAGGAACAGGTTATTCATCTCCAGAGGAAACAGCAGCAGGAGAAACTGCATTGGAAAATGCAGAGAGCATAACTGCTTCTCCTGAAGCCTGCAGAGGAGAAACAATAGGGGTGGATTGCCTGAAATGCACAGCAGTGGCTGAGAATTCCACAAGACTCCCTGATTTGGTGAATGATATCGCTCTTCTAAGAGCTTTGACTCAGCATAGCACAGCATTAGAGAGCTTGCAAAAGATGGAGGAAAATACCAGCATGTTCTGTGGAACAGACACTTCTAAGGAGACACTTGAACCCATTGAGAAGGATGAAGGTTAGGTCAGCTTGTATTTTAAACTGGTTTCTGTATGTCTGTACCTGTTTGATTTCTCTCATTTCTCCTGATATTTAGAAATACTTTTAGAGTGATGTGTAATGGAGGTTCCCTCGTGCCATTTTTACTGTTTAAAGCAGCATTATGAGCTCCAAATCTGTCTCTGTTTGCTCTCATTCACACTAACAATTAGTGTGCAATTTGTTGCATGGGTAAGGTTTGCAAGACCTGTAAATATTCAAATATTTTAATGTAAAAAAACCCCAGACTATTGACTGTACTTTTCTATCTGTGCTGTACTGTAACTCACTGTACTTTTCCATCTCTTGTAGCTGTAAAAGAGTTTACAGAAATGCCTTACTCAGAAAGTTTACAGGCATCTTCCTGTTCATACTTTGATTCTCCTGGCCTTATGGTAACCAATTTTTGACTACATATATTTATCTGTACAAGATAAATTCATTTTCCACCTGACTCCTGGAATAAAATTCTTGGTTTATGGAACCATAGACGTTGAGCTACAAATTGCATAGAGGCATTGTTTATGAAGCTGGTAATAAATAAAGGATGTTATCTTGACAATATTCAGGAGGCCTCATGTATGACAAGAAACTTAATGGAAATTGTATTATTTACTAATGTTTAATATTCCATTAATACATCTGGTACTTCTCCTTCCCTATCCCATCTTTTACTACCTTTTTTTTCCCCCACTATCTTTTTAAATACATGGCTTTCCTTGGAATTTTAGGATTTGGGTTGAAATACACGGGGAAAACTGTTTGTGTTTGATAATTCACATTCATTTTTATCCAGTGCTATTAACAGCCTTTTTTCTTTCTCAATCCATCTAAAGCTTAAAGAAAGATTTTGGAAATCCTTCCCTTTTTCCTGTTCTGTTTGAAAAGCAAACATAGTTTCTTATCCTGTCATGATTGGTCCTGGCTTCCAAATAAAAAGGCTATAACTGAAAAGGCTTCCTTTGTATAAATGCAATACATTTCTTAGCCTAAGTTTTCACTTTAAATGGTTATTAAATTGTTAGACTAATTAAGTTTTGATACTTTCTTATGCAGCCCAACTGTGTGGACAATTTATTACAGAAGACAGAGACATACATTGTACCAATAGCAGCAGCCCAAAGAGACCGTGGCACGTCTGACTGCCAACCAAAGGTACCATCTCTGGAAATGAAGTGTGATTAACAGTGTTTCCTAAATTTCAGTTAAATGGTTTGCTAATTGCAATATACTAAGTCTTAATAAAATTTTAACCAGTTCTCATAATTCTTAGTACAGTTCACTGCGGGAAGTTTTCTAGGAGAGTTTTAAACTCAAATTACAGGGGGAAAAAAAACCAGATTTTTTGTTTCTCTCCTGCAGTGTCAACAGATTATTTTTGTTTTATGTATAAAAAGTACCTGTGTTGACTGTAGACAGTTGCAGAGCAGTTTTTACTTCCTGTTAGTGATAAATCCAATGCATTGTGTAGCCTGTTGCCTTCCAAGGGCACCAAGTGAAAGGATCAGCAGCTAGTGAGGTCATGTTGAGAGCTCCATGCTCCCAGCTAGGATGGCAGCAGCACCCAGAGAACATGGACTTTGCAGCTGAGACATTTTTCCCACCCCTCTTTTCAAGGAATTATGACCTTTATGACTTCAGACAGGTAAAACATTTTTTTGTTCAGTTATCCTTACTAACTATAGTGCAAAAAATTATGCTGTCAATTTAGGGTAGGAAATAGTTCATTTTTAAACTTCTACAATCATGTCAAAATAAATTATTTTTACTTACCTTTGTCATAGAACTTCGTAACGTGTGACTTGTTTTTTTCTGCTCCTTTGATCAGTTGCACTTTGAAAAAAAGAAGATACACAGTTTAATTTCTATCAAGGTTTTTTTGGGTTTTTTTTTGTTTTTTTTTAATAAAGTCTCCAGGTTCCAGGAGCCTTCGTAAGGATGATGTTGACATTATCAGAGAGGGGAATTTTCAAATGGAGCCTGATGTTATTGAAGAGCCAGGAATAAATCGGTCCTGTAAGTAAAAGTAAAAGGAGAAGGACAGTGATTGGCCTCAAAATTTCTGCATGACTTCAGTGCTTCATGTGTTTTTCCTAGCACTGGCATTGGATGTGTATCCTGGAGTTTCACCTTGGACAATGTCACACTCACCCTCTGACCTGAGGAAAGCACAGCAGACTGCCTGGGAACCTGGCAAGGTGGGGATTGACAGTTTCTTGCAGATATTTTTGGCTTTATTTCCTGTGTGTTCATGGCAATTTCTTATTTTTGAAGCTGTTTCATCACAGCTCTGAGAGACATTTCAATTGTTTAGAGTGATGAGAGAGAGAATACTGGTAAAAGCTGTAATCAGGGTTTTTTCCAGTCACTCACCTGCCATGTTCATTCTTCACCTGTAGATCTCATCAGAACCGACTTCCCCAGTTGATCCAGACTCTACAATTTCTCCACCGTGGGAAAATGAGGAGACTATTGGAGGCATCCAGGAGCCCCTGACACACGGGATCTTACCAAGTGAACCAGAACTCCCAGATTTTTTTTTCAGTAAGAATTTACAGTTTTATACTGGCACCTCACAGTGTTTTTTAGCTGAAAAATCTCTGATGATTCTTGAAGCACAATGAATTGGGCTATCATAGACAGTTACTCTGCCAATTATATTCTCCTGAGAGGGACTTTAGTGGAGGGATTTAGTTTCATAAAGAAAAATCTGCTTCTTGTTTAGGGGCAAAAAGGCTGTAAGCTAAGCTTCTAAATGATACCTATATTTTTATCTACCTGCTTTTAATTTTCTTCCATATTCACCTGTCCTCTGACATTCTCCCATTTGACAATTATCTGTAGCTGTCAAAAGGATGTCAAAAGGATGCTTTTTGGTAGTAAGAGCTTATTTATTTGCATTGTTTAATATTAATTCATAGGTTTCTGGGTTATCTTTTGGAAAATGCAGCAAATGTTAAGCTGGGTGCTTTCTGATTGGCAGCTGTCAGTGCCATCAGATTAATGACCTCCAAAACACAACCATGTTTCAATAATGGTCTTTTATACAAGCAGAGTGGCTACATAGTGTGTTCTGAATGTGAAGATTTCAAAGAATTAAAACCAATTAAAACAACCACAAAAAAATCCATCCTTTAGTGTAATGCTGCGCAGGAACACTCCAGAGAGCTTCCCAGTTAAAAGACAGGATGTAAAAGGAAGAACTTAGAATTCTTTCCTTTTTGTACATCTGAAGTGCCATCCCTAGGTGCTACAGGTTGCTTGTAAGCTGTATTTGCCCCACAGCCCGGGAGGAATCCAGCTATCCAGAGGGATGCAGCCTCCCAGCATTCAAGCCCACAGTGAAAACACGAACTCCATTTGTCACTCTTCCTGCCACTGATGAGATTCCTGACATGTTTGACCCCACTGAGAGCGAGGAGGCCCAGCAATCTTTGGGCTCTTCAGGAGGCAATTTGTGCAGCAAGCCCGTGGCATTTCCTAGGAGTGCTCCTGGCCCCGAGGACAGGAATTATGAAACCTCTGTGTTTGGGGAGTACATGGAAGATGGACAAAGGGGATCTGTGCCACCAGTGCTCCCTAATGGGACTGCCCAACACAGACAAAGCAAGTGGCTGAAGTATCAAAGCAGTGCTCGGTGTGATTTGATCCCTGAAAACAGCGCTGATGAGGAAGAGAATGATGACATCTATGCCCAGAGCATCCTCGGAATGCTGCCAGGTGACACAGGAGAGGGCAGAGCCCTGAATCCAAGTGTGAATCCAAGTGCTCCCAGCTCTGCACTGCTGCTGCCAGCCAGGAGCTCACCTGGGGAACGCTCCAGGGCTGCAAACACCAGCCTCCCAGATCTGGTTTCAGAGGGGAAGGTACTTTCTCTGCACTTTAAGCAGACACCTTTAGCTGCAGCCACACAAAAGGTGTTGAGTCACCTGAGCTGCCACGCCGGAACAGGAGACAGCCAGGTGTGTAACTGTTCAAGCAAACACAGCTATCACTGACACAAACACATTTCCCTAGCCAAAGGCACTGCATTTATCTGATTTCCTGCAAGATATTATCAGTATGATTGGATGAAATCTTTCTACCCACGTAGTGACACAAAAAAATGTATTTTTTTAAGTGCCGTGACTGATCTTTACTTGTAAAGGTAATTCCTTGACACACACAGTGCCAGATTTAAATTTTTAATCTGAATGTTGATGGCAGGAAGGTAAAAGAAAAGCTGCTGGGCTGTTTTGACATCTGTAATTGGTATGAAGTTATGTGCACAAAGGGTTTTTCTTAATTGTGGTATCAGCATCGTTTTAATGAATACCTATTTTTGCTTCAACGCATAGTCTCTGACTTCAAGATACTACAAATTCCTTCAGTTTTAGTTGTGTAAAAGTCAAGTTATGGCACTGAATAAGCACCTACAAAATTTAGCACTGCTGTTTGTGACCAGTAGACAAATGGAGTAAATTGAGGGGAAACACCAAACCAACCACAAGTCAGGTTTTTAAAGTTGTCAAATGATTTTGAGAGTTGAAGAAAATGTTAACTGGTTTTTTTTTTCAAGTCTTTAGTTCTTTAAAACTATCCAGTACAGTATTTGTGTGAAGTAGAGGTTAGGAAATAACTAATATATTTAATATATATACTGGTATACCCATTGTGTGTGTTTATATACACATATATATATATATATGTCAAGTACATCTATATATAAAATGGTGTCAAAAATGGGCTTTGTGTGCTCCTTCCCCATGCCTAGTGCTGAAAAACATAATTTTAAACTACATCATTTACTCTAAAGCCTTTGGAAGTATTATCTGTGTTATTATAAATGCAGGCTGTTTGGCAAGGAGCAAATTTTAACCTCATGGTGCATCCTAACTGGCAGCTCAAGCTCTAGGAACTCGTATTTTTATAAATCTGCAAAACTTGTCTCATTCAAGGTCTTACAGTTCTTAATGGTTTATTTTCCTGGGTCTTTTTAGGATGTAACAATTTCTGAGTTGTCTTTTCCTCCTGTGGATAAAGTGAAACATGCCAGTCTTCCTAAAAGAAAGATTTCCATCCCAGCTGTGTTTCAGTCCCACACTCACTACAAACAGGTTTTTAAAGCTGCTCTGACAGGTAAGTCTCTGCTCTGTGAAATGCTGTAATTTTAAACATTGCCTATTAAAATAGCAGAGTGCATTTTATTTTCTGTATATATACTGAAATATATTAAGTCTATACGCAAAAATTGCAAAGACAAAACAAAAAAATAATACACTTCTGTTCAACTGTTCAACCTCAGGGCTGTTTTCCAGTCTTAAGATTCCTAAGCCTTTTTTTCTCCCCTGGAATAAGTGGATTTTACAGATCACATGGTTCCTTTTAGGACTCAGATTAAATATTTTGATTTGGGATGGAAATCTTCCAATGAAAATACATTTGTTTGAATGTTGTGTACCTGTGTAAGCATTTTAAGGCTGTGCTAATGATTCTGTTGTTCTCCATTCCCTACCCAGAGCAATTGAACATCATGCTGTTTGAGTTGGCACAGAGGCTGCACAATGCCCTCTCCAAAGTGGATATATCATTTTACACTGCTGTGAAAAGTGGGCAAGGCCAAAGCCAAGGAAGCTGTGCTCCACTCTGCAACCACATGCACCCTGCCAAGCTGGTGATGGTCAAAAAAGAAGGTCAAAACAAGGTGATGTTTATTCCTTGTGTTTTTACACTTTTGGGTGAAAGCATCCATGGCTTTCTCTTTTTCTTGCTTGTTTTAGTGCTCATGGTCTCTTTTTTCTCCTCCCTTGCCCTGCAGGGTCGTTTGTTCTATGCCTGTAATGCCCCAAAAGCTGAGCAGTGTTCTTTTTTCAAGTGGATTGAAGATGTGAACCCCACACAGACAAAATCCAGACCGAGTGCAGTGCTCCATGATACAAAAAGTATTGGGACATACCTCAGGAGTCAAAAGATTGCTGTCTATGAGGAATGCCAGCTTTTGGTGAGGTATCCTGAAATGCTGTGCACTTCTCTCAATTCAATGTGTGAATTCAGGGTTTATAAATATTCCAGTAGCTCAGGATTGCAGCAGGATTTAACACATTTTCTCTATATTTAAAGAGTAAAGATTTCTTTCTGTAAAGAAATGCAAGAGCTAAATTAATGAAGGAAAAATATTTATAGCAATGGTATTTCTTTTAAGCAAGATTCAAAACTGCTGACCAGCAACTTGATTAATTGCTCAATGTTATAACTGTTGCATTTGAATTATTGTTCATTTAATCTTCAGTGGGAGAATTTGATTTATTCTCTTCAAGATTCTAATTTAATGCCAAAAGTCATCTCAAAGGCTATTCTGTGCTGTCTTAACTGTAGAGGAAACAATTTTATTGTGGCTGAATATGAGGGAATTTTGCAGTCAAGATCAATGTATTTAGAACTTGTTAATGTAAGATGATGTACACCCATTTGGTCCAATCTGTGGAGGTTTCTTATTTTTGGTCGTGAATCCAAAATGTGCTGATTGTTTATATACTTTTTTTTTAAATTACAATTTCCCAGGAAAGCCTTTGAAATTCCAACACAGAGGTACAGTAAGTTCAAGAAATTTATGAATACACCTGCCAGCTTTGATGGTGACTCCAAACCCAAATTATACCTGAAACTAAGCAGAAAGGAGCATTCTTCTCTCTACAGCAAAGGTGAGCACGTCTTAAACATCAGAATTAAAAGGTGGCAGTAGGAGAAGCTTATAAGGACTCTGTATCTTTTTTGGCAGATGACATCTGGGTTGTTTCAAAGACTCTAAACTTTGATCCCATTGATACTTTCATTGCCAGCAGTGCTTTCTTTGGACCATCCTCCAACAATGAAATAGAATTGCTACCACTGAAAGGCTACAGTCCCTCCAACTGGAGATCAAACAGTGAGTTCCACAGCAAATCATTCAGAACTGTGGGAAACAAATAAGGAAAAATCCAGCCAGCATTGAAGGATGAGTTTAGAATTTCTCAAGTCTTGTACATGATTTAACTCACAGTATTTTTTTTCATTGTGTATTTGAATATATAATTTGAATGCAGTAATTAATGCAATTAAACCTGCAAAGTAGCTGGCAAATTCCAAATGGGTGGGGAATAAATGAGAATAATATAAAGAAAGTAGTAAATTATATAATATTATATACAATGCAAGTTGACTGTCAGAGTGTAAGTAAAAGGAATGTTTTTACTGTCCTTGATAAACAACATGCAGAACCTAAAACAATATTTATATATCTATATTTATATAAAAAGCCATATATTAAGTCTATGATTCTGCACAAGTTTCTTGGTTTTGCTGTTGAATTGAGTTAAAGCTTTGGGGTTGTTTTGTTTTGCAAATGAAGAAGATAAAATTACTCTTTTGGCATTTTATAATTAATTTCTTCAGCTAATTTGAAATTTCTGCTCGTTTAATTTCTTTCTTGTTTTTCTGTGGCCTTTCCAGTGTGTGTTCATGCCTTGCTGGTTTGTAATGCCAGTGGTGAGCTGGCATCCTTAAGGAACATGGAGGAGCACTTCAATCCATCCACATTACCACTAATACCTCATCTCCTGAAGATGTGAGTTACTGTTCTGTGATACTGTGAGCAGGTCATAAAACAGCAGCAGTACAGTGTAGGAATATCAGAACTAGGAGGTACAAGTTAGGTCATATCATGACTTTTGGCTATTTTTGTTTTCTTAGGAATTTTAATTCTGAAAATGGTACAAAAAGAGTCAACAAAAGGAAATTTACTCCACCTGCCATGAGCCTGAAATGCTCAGTGATGTCTGGCCCTGTGAGCTCTGAAGTGGCAATGGGAGTGGCTGAAGAGATGATCCAGAGGTTCTCCCTGAACCCAGACCAAGCAGCATCACTGATTCACATAGCTCAGATGATGACCTCCTGTGAAAACCCCAAACCAGGGCAAGAACATCAGAGCTTCCCCATCACAATCATACGTGGTACACAGCCAGGAATTGTGACATTTGCTGCTATTGCATCTTTGCAAAAATGTTGATAAATGTGAAATGCCATTAATATGAAATGCCAGAATCAGCCTCTCTGATAATGACCATGGCATTAGTACATCCATTGTCAGCACAGAGCTTTTGACCCTTAAATTTTCATTCTGCCTGTTGCAGGATTTCACTGCAGCATAGGAGGTTTTGCCTAGAAATACCTAGACACAAATTCAGAGTTTTTAGTGTCCCCTGCTTCTTTCTTTTCATATTTAAACCACTTTTTGTCATGTATTACCTTTGTTTTTCTAAGTGTAAGGTTGCCCCTGGATACTGGGAGCTGCTGAAGCAAGCCCATGCAATATTTTTAGAGGCATCACAGCATAACTGAAGTTAAAGCAATTGATTCAAACTTTTTAGGAAATTCTCACTTGTAATTTGAGCTTTTTCTTCCAAAATACCAGGTGTTTTTGGAGCTGGCAAGAGCTACTTGCTGTCTGTGGTGATCTTATTCCTCGTGCAGCTCTTTGAAAGCAGTGAGGCTACAGATGGTCCAAGGGCAACTCCATGGAAACTTCTCATTGCTTCTTCCACCAATGTTGCTGTGGACAGGATACTGCTGGGGTGGGTTACTGAGGCTTTTATGGACTCTTCTTCCAAAACCAATAGTGCACTTACATTGTAGTGATAATTGTGTTGGTATTTCCTGTAAAACACATCAAAGAGATTGATTTCTTTCCCTAAAAAGTGCCACACACAGGCAAAAGCTACATAAAACATTTACAGAATACTACTTTAGGCTCTACTCTCATCAAATGTACTATTAAAATCCATCATGAAAAAGTAATACTGCTCAGGAATCTTTGGGATGTAGCAGTAGGAGGAGCAGAGAGAATCAGATTTGTGAAAATTCAGCATGAAGTTAGCATGAAATAAACACATGGTTTGGAAGGAAAAAGGAAGGGAAGATACATATGGAAGGACAGGAGAGGGGAATCATCAGGGCATTAAGTATTTTTGAGGCAGATCATGATGAGGTAATTTCTTTGGATTTTCTTGAATTACTGAGGTTCTTCGTCTCATTAATCACTGAAGTTTGTGTTCCTCAGTGTTCTGATGTACCTTTTGAAACCACTTTTGAAGTTTTCAATATTTCTTTTTTCCATTTCTTCAATGTTTATCATCTCTTTTCTTTAAAGTCTGCTTGATCTTGGATTTGAGGATTTTATAAGAGTGGGAAGTATAAGGAAAATCACGAAAGCAATTCTTCCCCATAGGTAAGAAACCTCTTTGTGGGATCTGAAGCAATTTGGGGTAGGTTAATATATTGTTGTAAATTGCTGTTATGTACAAAGTATGGTTATTTTCCCAAGCACTGCTATTTTCAATTACTTTAATGTATGTTACAAAATCTTCTTTGAAGTTTACATGCAGGCTCAGGAAATGAAAATGAGCAGCTGAAAGAGCTGCTTGCTCTCATGAAAGAAGATTTGACTCCAGCTGAAAAAATATATGTCAGGAAGAGCATTGAGCAGCATAAACTGGGGACCAATAAAACTATTCTGCAACAGGTACAGTCAAAGAGATGGGAGAGGAAAGCAGGGATTTGCTATGTCTTTATCCACAGGGCCTAGCAAATGAAAACTGGGAATCCCCTCTCACACCTGCCAAGCTCCTGGTTTTGAAATATAAAGTGAATGTTAGGTTTGATTCCACAAGTATAGTGTCCTGTTCCACTTAGTGCCCTGTTTGTAAAAATAAATTTAGGTGTATTCTCTCCTGCTATACTTATGTGCTGCACAGAGATTAACAGTGAAATTACCTTAACTTTTTGCTTTCCCATTTTCTCCTCGCTCATGGAAGGTGAAGGTGGTTGGAGTGACGTGTGCTGCCTGCCCTTTCCCTTGCCTGAACGCGCTCAGGTTTCCTGTGGTGATGCTGGATGAGTGCAGCCAGATGACTGAACCTGCTTCTCTCCTTCCCATTGCCAGGTACAGCCTGCCTGTGGGGCTTCAGCAGGGACACAAGCTCCAAGTAGTGCCAAACTCCACACCTTTTTGAGCACGTGAACCCCGAGGTCTCACCTTAGAGAGCAAGAAGAGTGATTTTAAATTGAGGCCTGTCCTTAGGTGTTATTAAACTGGGGTGGAGAAGGGAGGCTGATGGGAAGCAATGTGATACAGAAACACAGCACTCTCTTTGGTTATGAACACTTTAACATCCTTTTTAGAACACTTTTTTTTTTTCTTGTTTTTTTCACATTCTTATTTAGACTTCAGTGTGAAAAGCTTGTCCTTGTTGGAGACCCCAAGCAACTGCCACCAACTATTCAAGGGTCTGAGAGTGTTCATGAGCAGGGACTGGAGCAGACTCTCTTTGACCGGCTCTGCTTAATGGTAGGTGCTGCTGAACACACCTTTGGAAAAGGTGGAGAGTGGAATTGTAGGTCCCCTGAAGTCACTAGGGGAATTCTGGTTCGAGTGTCAGAGGATCAGGATTTCAGCATTGCAAAATACCATAAAATCACAGAATGCTTTGGGTGGAAAGGGACCTCAAAGGTCACCTAATCCAACCCCCCACCACGGACAGGGACACCTTCCACTAGACCAGGTTGCTCCAAGCTCCATCCACGTGAACTCTTCCCAGTGCTAATTTGTCTATGCTCATTCTTTAGGGACATAACCCAGTTGTTCTTCGGACACAGTACCGCTGTCACCCTGCCCTCAGTGCCATTGCCAACGAGCTGTTCTACGACGGGAACCTCATCGATGGGATTTCTGAGGAGGACAGGACTCCTCTACTGGAATGGCTTCCAACACTCTGCTTTTATAGTGTCCATGGCATGGAGCAAGTAAGTTCCTCAACACTTCTTATGTATACTTCTTATATAAAAAGTCAATATTGTAGTTTTTCCTCCATTCCATTTCTTTTTACATTGTTAGTGAGGACTAATTTGGGAATCTTTTTCCCTCTTTCCCAGATTGAAAGAGACAACAGCTTTTATAACATGGCAGAAGCTCATTTTACAGTCAAGCTCATCCAATCTCTGATTGCAAGTGGAATAGAAGGAGCTACTATTGGTGTGATTACCCTTTATAAATCGCAAATGTATAAGGTTTGTATCATAAATCAATAATAAAAACCAATAAAGCCATTTTTCATAAACCTACTTGTACACTGAGTAGCCAGACTCTGCACTATTCCTACAAGCCCCTTTCCCTGTTTCTTTGCCCACAGATCCAGAATTTGCTCAATGGAGTTAACTCTGAGGCTTTTGAAGTCAAGCCTGTCCAGGTGTCCACAGTGGACGCGTTCCAAGGTGCCGAGAGGGAAATCATCGTCCTGTCGTGCGTCAGGACGAGGCAGTTTGGGTTCATAGACTCAGAGAGGAGGATGAACGTGGCACTAACAAGGGCCAAGAGGCACCTGCTGATTGTGGGGAGTCTGCCCTGTCTGAGCAGGAACAGGCTGTGGGGAAGAGTAATTCACCACTGCAAAGGTAAGAGTTTCTTTGCTGGGGTTTTTGAAACCATGCGCCTCATTTTTTTTAAATTATGTATAATACACCTTATAGTGTTTATATACTATATAATAATATATAAAATACATGGTATGTATACTAGAGCAACCACTATATTCAATGCTGTTCATTATATTCATTATTATTCGTTATATAAACTCCAATTTTTCACATTACATAGAAAATCTATATTGCAAGAAAATCCAAGAATGTGCAAGTTGCACATTTGCAGTTTTACCTGCAAACTCTTTTTATATTTGAAGGGGGTTTTTTTAATCCAGTAATGGAACTTTACCTGCCTGGGTGACATCAAAGAAAGCATCTTGTTAGTGACTGAGCTCTGAAGAGTCATTTTCCAAGCAGAAATATCACAGCAGTCAATACTCTTGGGGAAATAGATGTTGGCATTGTCAGGGGCTGATTCCACAATGGGTGCTGTAGAGAGAGATGTAATTATCCTGTTTATTGCTGTTTTTAGGATGGGAAAATGGCTTGCAACATGCAAGCCAGTGTGAGCAACAGCTAAATGACATTCTCAAGTCTTACTTGGAGAATTGGGAGGAAGAAGAACGGAGTAAGAAAAAGGAAAAATAAAATCTGTATTGATTTTATGAACAAAATACTAACTGCTTGTTATAGCTATAGCTCTGGTAATTTTTAATCTAGTATTTATTTAATTTGGGGTATTTTTGTTTGGATGTCAGTGCACTGATACTTCTGTTGGACCTTGTGGTCATATGACTGAAAATTATTAAAGTGGCTTTTTTTGGTTGGTAACTATCAATAGAGTGACTTCATCTGCTTGAGAAGTGAAATCCTTTTATGCTTACAGTGTAGTTAATAATATTAGTGGTATTTTATTGTTCTTCAGATCAAACACCATGGTATTTTAGAACAGTTGTATCACCTTCCATATTTACAGGTAGGTCACATCCAGGAAGGAGCTTGGCTTTAACAATTAAAAGGCCCCTTCCACAGCTCTTGGGAAAATCTTATGTACTATCCAGGGCCTACAAGAGGGATGGAGAGAGACTTGTCACAAGGGCATGGAGTGACAGGACAAGGGGGAATGTCTCCACATGCCATAGGATTAGTTCAGCTGGGATATTACAGGGATTAATTCTTCATGGGAGGGTAGGGAGGCACTGGCACAGGTTGCCCAGAGGAGCTGTGGCTGCCCCATGTCTGTAAGTGTTCAAGGCTAGGCTGGACGGTGCTGGTGAGCCATGTCGCAGTGTTGTCCCTTCTGACGGGTGCCCGACACACCGGGAATTCCCGATTTTCCCGATGGCCCCGGGTGCCGCCAGGTGGCGCCGCGCGCGCGGCGGAGGGAGCCGCGGCGGCGGTGACGCGCCCCTCCCGCCAGCCCGCCACTGCGGCCGCAGCACCGCTCCGCCCTGAGGGGCAGCGCCGGCTCCTTCCGCCGGGGGTGGGCTGAATAGCGCCTTTAAATTACTGCTGACACCTCTGTCCCAGCTCCCTAAAATCTCAATCAACAAGCCATTAGAACTCAACGGGAGTAAAACTAAATCCTCGTTTAAGTGTATTTATCCGCTCTCTTTTCTCTCTTTCAAATGCTAAATCCATTTCAGCATATGCCCCTTCTTTCTCTCGCCTTTCTCTAAAGACTGGCAGCCCGCACTACTCTTGTAAATATGAAAGATGCTAATCATATGACATATCACGTCTCAGTCGGAGCCTGGAATAAAGCCTTGAGATTTGGGATCATTGCCTCCAGACAACAGCTTCATCAGCCGGAAAGTTGGGTTTTTTTCTCCTTTCCTTCAACTCTCAATCCCTTCTTTGTCTGAGGGAAAATGCAGCCAACTCGAGCCACCCCGGCCATATGGTTCACTCTGTGTTTTCTTAGTTGAATCCTGAATTGTTTGTGACTTGCGAAGGGTGGTTTTTTTTTTTTTGTTTTTTTTTTTTTTGGAAGTGTGTATAAAGACATAGAAGAGGCTGCCCAGACCAGGGTGGCTCTGCAGGATAACTCCATGTTCTTCATGTGTTTGCTTTCAGCCACCTCATCACACAGTCAAAAAGTATAAAACTGCAGACATACTTTATACCAATAACCTGTTCCACTTATCTGGTATTCTTCCCCTTCTGGACAAAAATATCCAGGTGTTTTTCCCTTTTCTGGGTGGAAATTTCTTCTTGAAACACCATTTGTGTCTTTACTCAGCTGCATAAAGCAGAGTTATTGCTCACTGGCAAATCTCTTCTAGAAATGCCTTGATTAAGAGAAGCCCCTGAGTATTTTGAGTAAGGAAAAGTGTCTTTTTAGACGTATATAAATTAGGAGCCAGTGAGTTCGGCACACCCACGCTTGGCTATCCCCCTGTTTGATAGCCAGCCTGCCAAATTTTCTTTCTCTCTTTCCTTACACAAACCCCCCCCAAAAGGCCCTTTCACCAAACCATTAAATTCTACAGAGGTGGTCAAGCTAGTCCTGCTTTTCAGGCGTTCGAGAAAGAAAAGGGTCCTTGAAGTTTAGAAGATGCCCAAGGAAAACTCATTGAATGACATCAAAAGAATGAGTTTCCATAGCTGTTGAAGCACGAGAGCCGTGTAGCTGCACAAAGGCGGGTTGGGGCAGTGGGACTGTCCCACTGCTCTATCCCAGCACAATTGGGTCACTGAAATAGGGAATTAATTACCATTGGAGAGTGGGCAGCCCATTCACCACTGGCTGAGTTTTATTAAACGCCAATATAAATAACAAAACAACTCTTGTGGCTGCACTATTCCTACACGCCAAAGGAAGGATTATGTTGGGGATTAACATCTTAAAGTCTATGAGACTTTCTGACTCAAGGCTCGGAGCTGGTAATCGTATTTGTCTCCTGGTTCAGCGATTAGTGCTCTCCCTCGCGCACCTTCGCCTGGATGGCCAATGTCCCTTTTTGCAGGCACTGGGTTTTTCACACAATCGGCTGTTCTTTTCCCCACATCTATAGAAAAGAATAAGAAAACTGAAGCGTGTTCACGCGATCCTCAAGCTTCTTCTCTTCTTCATGGGAAAGGAAGGCACCGGCAGCCTTTTTTCACAAGGGGGGGAGGCAAACCCTTTTGGGGGGGGGGGGGG
>VZTT01021824.1:4703-21504 GCA_013400855.1 Buphagus erythrorhynchus
GATGCCCTGGCACTTATGATTTTTTAAAGCGCCCAGGTTTCTAGAAATGAATTTAAGGAGTTAGTTTATGATCTCTAATTCCCAATATAAACATGAGAGAGTAAGTAGGCATTGCAAAGCTACTAGCTCATACATATTCAAGTAATGTTTTAAATTGATTAGAATGTAGTCTGACTTCAATTTTAAAAAGAAGTGGTCAAGAGCTTTTCCATTTCTACCATTTCTTCACTTTCAAACACTGAAGCTAAAAATATAACTCAGACAGTATTTCACTATAGGATATTTCTCCTATAATTTCAGTTTATAATGTAAACAGGATAAGGTGTAGGATCTTTTACAAAGCTGATGCACACCATTTCCATCTTTCACCATAAGTTTATGGAACTAAAATATGCATGTATTTGTTGTGTCCAACAAATAATATCACGGTAAGTTAACTACTGTGCAAGATATGTAGCTTATACATACACAAACCCATAAAGCAGCATGACAAGGTGACCTCTGTAAAGCTTCTTTATTTTCTCATCTAGGTAGTGTGGAACTTGCAGTGTTCTGTTTAACTGCTAGCAATATTCTAAATCTGAAAAGAAATTCTGGGAATTCAGGAAGAGATGGAATTTTGTTTTGTTAATTTTTCATTTTAGTGACAACTTTATGCAGGGGAATGAGATGAAAACCTGTAATGTCTGTTTTATGGGGGAGGAAATACTTGGCCTCACATATCTGTAAAATAAGGCTCCAAGGGGACAAGAATTACACGGGAATGTAACTGCACAATAGTGATAATTAATAGCCAACATTTTTATCCAAGGAGTACTTTTATTCTTTTTCTTCTCTCTACAATATTATTGTCAAGAAAAAGGAACCAGATAAGGAGATTTATCTTCAAGGAAAGGGAGGAGAGCTGTGTACAATTGGTAACTAGGCAGGGAGGACTCCCCTGTACAAGGAGCCACATCCTGATATTGAAACTGAGGTAAAAGGTCACACCAGCTTCAGTGGGATCTTCCGTTTAAAAAGTGATAGGACAACATGGGCCATGTTAACTAACACAGCTCTAAAACTGTAGTAACTTGGCCAAAGTAATGACTTAGCAACGCTATCTCTGCTCAACATTCACTGGAAGGGATTATGGAAAAATAACTGCAGAAGAAACTTGCAGGGGAAATGAGAAAGAAACTTTCTACAGTGAATTATGTCTAAACAGATGAATAAAAATCTACTATTGAATTCCTATAGAACTTGGCAATGAACAGAAATACATGTTTGTAGGAAGGCAGACTGAAGTATCTACTTAGGTTGCATTCCTATTTAATTTCTTGAGATTTTCCTTTGGAGAGCAAAGATCAGATTTGACTCCCTCCAGCCATGGAAAGCACAGTTGGTCAGAGGAGCCCAGCACCACAGGTAAAGGGATAGAATATAGACTGAATATACATACCTATATCTATCTCTCTATTTATCTCTCTCTCTCTCTATCTATGGTATATGGCATATGCTGTGTGTTGTGTTCAAAACATGAATATCAGAAGGCAATTTATTCTACAAGTACAAACTCCCTAAGTAAACANGAGCCCAGCACCACAGGTAAAGGGATAGAATATAGACTGAATATACATACCGATATCTATCTCTCTATTTATCTCTCTCTCTCTCTCTCTCTCTCTCTATCTATGGTATATGGCATATGCTGTGTGTTGTGTTCAAAACATGAATATCAGAAGGCAATTTATTCTACAAGTACAAACTCCCTAAGTAAACAACAGCCAAAGCAATTAAGATCATAGAACCATACAATGGTTTGGGTTGGAAGGGACCTTTAAAATCATCTAGTCCAACCCTCCTGCAATAAGCAGGGACATCTTCAACTAGACCAGGTTTCTAAGGGTCCCAACCAACCTCGACTTGAATGTTTCCAGGGATGGAGCATCCACCAAGTCTGTGGGCAATACATTCCAGTGTTTCATCACCCTCATTGTAAAAAATCTTGTTATTACATCTAATCTAAATGACCCTCCTTCAGTTTAATACCTCCTTCAGTTTTATCCCTTGTCCTATCTCAACAGGCTCAGCTAAAGTCTGTCCCCACCTTTCTTATGGGTGCCCTTCAGATATTGCAAGACAATTGAAATCATTCACTGTGCATCATTATCACTCTGATACTTTTGAACTGGCAAGAGCATGGCTATGGTGATGAGCAGAACAATGTCTAGGAACAGCACAAGGCACTGTGAGGTATAAAACCAGCCTATTTGGGTGACATCAGGCTGGCAGGAAAATATTATTCTTCTAGGTTACCTAACACACTTAAGATTTTCCTGGCTCTGCCAGGCCATCTTTGGGGCTGAAAGGTGGTAGCCTTCTACCTACTTTGGGAACCAGTGAATTAAAATAACATATACAGTCTATAAAGTCTATTCCTGTCATGGACCAAGCAAGCCCCTTGAAGTAACATACCTGAAGGAGCTTGAGGAACATGAAGTGTAAATGTCTCAGACATTACCATATAGCTTGGGGAAAATAAAAGCCAGTAAAATGGAGACGTTCTTAAGTGCAACTGAAACTTAGAAAATCTACCACAATGTGTGAGGGTGGCTATGAAAAGAGATGATACTGGTAGGCACAAGAGGGTTGTACAAAATCTTGAAAATGAAGAGCAGAAATTTGTGAATCCCTTTATAAGAAGTAAACCATAAAGGGAAGTGTTGACAAGGGAAAATATGCTGGTTAGAACATAGAATAGAAAAAGCAACCACACAGTAAAGAACATGAAGAGAGATATTTAAATGAAATATCATCAAAACTTAGTCTAAGCCTTAGTTGAGGGAAACTAGGAAAAAACAACAGGTTCAAAAATGCTGCAGTAGAATAAGTGAGTTTTTAAAAGAATTTGTATTGAAAAATATCTAAAGGAATTAAAATTTAAGTACTTTAACAGCTAATTTTTTTTGCAAGTATCAGGAGATAAAAACTAATAGGAATTATTTACCTTGAGATAGTAGGAGAAAAATATATTTGGAAGTTACAGAAAAATCAGTAAACAGTTCAGCCAGTTAAGCTGTTTTAAGTTTCAAAAGCTGTTAATTTAAAGTGTATGAGTGTGGAGCTATCAGAAGTCACTTTGTGTAAAAGGGCTAAAATCCTGTCGTGTGACTCTGCAGGTGCAAAAGCATTTTTAAATACCTGATATATCACAACAAGCATCTGCAGAGACATAGTGGAGGCATTGTTCATAAATTTAATAATTCAGAGAAAGTGCCTAAGAACATACTCTCAAAAAAGCGAAACTTTTATCGTGACCCCCATGGTAAAACAAAGAACATTAAAAAAAAAAAAAAGAAAAAGCCCCAGTTGAAGTGGAATAGTGAGGTTACTTAAAGCTGTTATTCATGTTATTTTCCATAGAAGATTATGGTTGATGCCAAGAGAGCAAAATATTAGACAAGTATATATATTTTTGTGATTCTGAAAGTTGCTTCAAAACATAGATGATAGTTTTTGAAGCAGAAGGGTACACAGCTGCCTTGTGTACTTGTAGGTAGTGTTGCTGGAATACATTCTGAGCTGGAATAGAGTTCCTTCTCAAAACAAATTAAATAAAACACAAACGTTAGCAATAATAATGCAGGTCTAATTAAGACACAAAAAAAGATTTCATTTATAGACTGGTTTGCGTATTCTATAAACACAAAGCTACTTTCATCCAGTTTTCCCTCACTATGAATTCCAGCAAACACATGACCTAAATTTTTACAGAATAAATACTGTGAAAATGTATCTTATTTAGTGAGATGAGTTAAGCAGAGTCTAAATTAGGTATGCAGAAACACCTTATGATAATGCAAGAATAGGATATTTTTAATCATTTGAGTATGCAAGCTTTTATAATGATAAAACTTTCTACTTCAAAAAGACCCAGCTATAACAGGTATTATTTTGCCAAGGAATTTCAAAATATTATGTTGATAAACAGAAAGGTATAGTTCCACTGATACAACATCACTGCTGAAACATTTTTAAAAGCAAGCTGGCAGGTAGTTCCCATTGCAAGCAATTGATGTAGTTCTTCAAAGCACAGTCCTCACCAGGATAAAGAAAAGCCATCACATTGTTGAATTACATTTTCAATGATCCCTCTGTAAACTCCACAAGTAGAGCAGCATGGAATCATGGTAATCAGGAGTGAGGTAAAAAGTGACCACAGCTTTCCAAATTCCTGACATGACACAATGGGTGGTCACAGTGAAGAACTGCAGCCTGACTGACTTGAAGAGCACTCACCACCCACCCAAATACTGCTTGTGGGATGGATGGTGCTGCTGTGCTGCACTGATGTAAGAATGGCACAGCATCCCAGACAGCATGCAACAAGATGCAGTTCAGTTGGTCTTAAAGGCATCCACTTAATCTGGAAGTGTTTGTAGAGAACAAGATCTACTGTGCAGGTCACTGTGATCCTTCTTCCCTATTTTGAGAATGTTTTCCTCTTTGGCCTGTTTGTACCATACTGAGAGTAAATGAATGGCTTCCACTCAGGCAAAAACAGACTATCACACTCTGCAAGCAAAGGAACTGAAATATGAATAACTTCCCTCCAGTCAAGATGGTCAAAGTGTTGGTTTCTCAGGTATCTTCAAGGCAGTCTACTTGCTGCAACTGTGATGCTGCCCTACCTTGAGTCCCAAACAGGAGGATGAGGAAGGGGGAGACTTTAAAATACAATTACCATAGTTTCCTCTTCTTGCCCAAAAGACTGACCATCACCACCCACACGGAAGCCTACAGAGCTTGCAGACACACCTCACTGTTACAAATATGGGAAAAACAATGGGAAAAATGGCACAGGAAAATCACAGAAGGATGACTAATTTCCTGTTGCATTATCATTTATGAGGGAAATTAGACTACCTCTATCTCAAGCATTTCCAAACATGACCTGATCTCAGTCACATCCTTACTGAAGTACCTTGGGACAGCAACTGGAAAGATTTGTATACCTGCTCAGCCCCTTAGAGTTACTGCAGTGACCATACTGTTTTGCTGTTACAACACTTTTCCTTCTAAACTACTTTCAATCCATTTACTTATACAGAAAAGGAGACAACATTTAGCAGAAATATTTCAGTCTGCCAGAAAACATGATAAGCTCTATTTTCTTGATAACTTATTACTGGAGCAAACAGAAAATATGTTCCATACTGATGTCATTATTCTTTGGGTTTGGCCATTCCTTTAGGTCTCTCTGTCAACTTAACTTGAAATGTAGTTTCCTTCAGAGACAATAATTTGAGAGGAAAATTGGAAGGGTAATTTCACAGAAGTTTACATTCATGAACCTAGTACTTTTAATAAACATAGGTTTATTTGCTAATCAAAAAAAGTAAAAAATCCCGAGGAGCAAATAAAAATTATTCATTACATTGATGTCTACTGCACATGGGACAATTTTCAAATCATTATTCTAATGAAGGACATATAAATCACATTAATGCCAATTTATCAGAGTAAGAATTTTTGAAAAACAAATTTACTGTAAGGTTAAGACTTCAATCATCCCTTGTGCCTTCAGTATCAGTATTACTGCATAAAGATGATAAAAACTGCATTATAACTGCTAAACCATCTTCTGTTTGAACAAAGAGGTAATTTTCTCCCATAATTAAAAAGTGCTTTTTGAAGAAGCTTTTTGAATATTTGTAAGTTATACTGTGGAAGTTAAGCAATCACTATATTTGATGAAAAATAACTGAACTGATTGGTATTTTCAGGAAATTAATACACCTCCATTAAAAAAGTTTGGAGAGATAAAATTCAGATTTTCCTTAAAGTATATGCATGAAAAGAAGAGATTTACAATGAAAATGTATTTTGCAGTCTATACTTCCTTTAGTTAAATAGGATTACTTTCCTTTATTTCATTACATGGAAAGAAAGTGAGGGTAATATTATCTGAGTTGCTTACTACTGGAGAGTGTGTGTCCATTTCTTTAGCTTCACATGAATAACTGGGGAGAAAGCTGTGCAATCAGGAGCTGATGTTTGTTTAGAAAGGGGAGAGCCAGAAGTTGCAGTGGAGCTTGCCCAGACCTGAATCTGCAGCTTCCTCCCACAGCCGCCTCCACACGGCACTTGTGCCCCAGCTTCCCTCGGATCGGTTTATCCAGACCTAGGAGCCAACATTCCAAATATCTGTTTAGTAAGCAAGTCCTGGGGACTTCTGTCTGTGACCGACTTAAGCCTTGGCTTCTGAGTAAACACTTGGTGCCATCTGGATGACTATTTTATAACTCCTGAAAGGGATAGGTTCGCAGGAACGTACGGACGGACGCTCATTTTCCTCAGGAACTAAAAGCAGCGTATCGAGTGTCGGGAGGAATAGTTATCATATATTTTACAAGAGATGGCTGTGCTACCTTCCCTCACCTGTCACTCTTCTGACACGGCACGCACAGGCTTAAGCTGGGGATACCAGAGCGGGCAAGCTGCGGAGCCAGCTGTGACCCTGCAGAACCCAGTCCCCAGCTTCTGCCCCCAAATCCCACATCTCGACAAGACCACACGACAGAGCAGCACAATCCCTCCTTTGCACTCTCTGAAGGCTCATCAGCTACAGTACAACTTACCAGGGAACTTCAGCTTTAAACATCCCCCATACTGCTGCATATAGGGGACATAATACAGGAGAGAAGTTCAAAATATAAGCACAGCATTTGTTCATAAGACATCTGAAAAGTACTAAAGAAAAGAGACATCTACTACTTACAGAGAAATTCAGAACATAGCAGAGAAATTAGAGGCAGCATAAAGAAAGGCTGTGAATCGATCATGATTTTGGAGTACTCCCATAAAACTACCACCCTAACTGAAAGGAAGAAGTAAATCCATATATCTGGACTTGGGGAATGTTAACTGACTCATAGAAACACAGGAAAACTTTACGTCCTTAATAAAAGAGCTCAAATATACACATATATATGCCAAATTTACAATAAAATGTATTTGCATGAATAATGCCTGAGTCAAACAAATATACTTTGAACCATTGAAATTGCTAATTTCATTAGGGTTCTATGTAAATACTATAAAATTTATCACATATTTCTCCTTACAGCTCAGCACATTTTGCATTACAATGCTGTTTCTTTTCTCTAACTCTTCATGCATTATTGATGAAATTGTATTAACAAGACCTTAGTATGTGCCTTAAATAAATGCACAGAAACACATGGAATTCTAATCCCATCTCTTTCTCAATTCTCTGTGATTGCTGCAAATGAGAAGTTTTGTTAAATGTTCATGCTGTTAGGATTTCAGTGTGAAATTTTCTGTTAACTCACATCAAACAGGAAGACCCAGAGCTCTACTTTATTTTTCAGATGCACTTTCTGAGCTATGAAATTTCAATTTCAAACTCATAAAATAATTTTTGCATCTTGAAAAGTAGTGCCATTGTTTTGCCTGTTTTGCAGTTTAGCATATGCTCATCTACCTAATAGGTTGTTACAGCTGTTGGGTATTTATGAATTCTGCCATACATGCTGCCTTGAAGTTTCCCTCATTCCATACTGTAATGGCTATATCTGTCAGTTCAACACTTAAAAATACATTTTCCCTCCAAGTACCAATCCCTTCATTCTCTTCTGTATTTTCTCACGCTTCTGAGCTATGTGGGATTTCCTACTCATCAAGGTTGCACAAACTCTTTTAGACACAGAGTCACTGACATATTTTAGACTTTTGCAGGTGTCAATAGCACAGACAAAAAAAACCCCATGAATTTCTACTGCATTCTGTTACATACTTGTGTATGTTACCTCCAGACAACTCTCCCTGGACCAAGCATCTGCTGCAGTGAAGCAGCCTCAGTCTTTTGCTACCTTCACACTCCCTGTGCTAAGGATAGAGGCATGGTACAAGTCTGTGTATGGGGAGAATGTTCTGACCCTGAACAACACTACTGATGGCCTAGTTTATACTGAAATAAGAGTATATGATAGATCTCATTCAGCTTGCTCGACTGATGTATGATTTCTATGGAAACACACAGGAATGAAAAGGGCAGTAGAGCTCTGTATGATGCCATCATTTACCATCTGTCTCTGTATGCAATTGCACTGGGGCAGAAGGTCAATGACCCAGGTCCAGTTGTCCAGATTGAGCAAAATCTGGTCCCTGTTAATATTCCCTTCCTCCCTGCCCAAAAGTCATACTTAGGACTTAGTTCTAACGGTGTGTCATCATTTTCACTCTTCTTCCTCCCCTGCCCCCCAACATAATTCATTTATCTTTTAGATAAAAATAAATAATTTTCACATTAGGAAAAAATAAAAGTTACTAGAAGCAGAGGATAAATTTATGGCATTATGCCTTCATCCCAAATGAATGGAACATTTTAAAACTTTAACAGGACTCATAACTGAAACGCTTACATCATATTTTGGCTATAGCAGCATGAATGGTTCTGACATAGTAAGTTCTCATTAAGTGGCACATGAACTGTGATATTATCTGACCTACTATTTATTTACAGATGACATCTTCCTTTCATGATTATATATTGTAAGAGTCACAGCCACACAGTCACACAAATAAAACCACTCTGAAAACTGAGTTTTCTCCTAGCCACCATCACTCATGTAATTAATCTTCTTTTAGCTCTTGCCAAGAGAAACGTGCAACTATTTACAGTGGCAGAGAGAGAAAGCCTTCCTGCTGGGCTGCATATTGCCTCTCTGCTGTAATCTGTCTTCAAACTGCTAAACCCATTCACACTCACTCTAGTCTACATCAGCTACTAACATCCCTCTGAAGACTGTGTCTGCTTTCCTAAAATTTAAATCTTTTCTTTTAAAAAGTGCAAAGACGACCATCAGTAAATGTACCAACACAGAGACACCTTGCTGTGCTGGAATCAATGAACTGAAACATTTGCACAGCGTTCTGTAATCAAAGAAATGCAATTCTTTGACATCTGTTTTATGGAATTGGATCACTTCAGGTACACAAGGAGTAAGTTCAGTCAATCTGAAAGCAGTGTGCCCTGGCAGCCAGGAGGGACAAAAGTGTCCTGGGGCATCAGGCACAGCATCACCAGCTGGGCAAGGGAGGGGATTGTCCTGCTCTGCTCTGGGGCGGCTTCATCTTGAATATTTTGTGCAGTTTTGGTCACCACAATATAAGAAAGATATTAAGTTCTGAGAGTGTCCAAATGAGGGCCACAAAGAGGAAGGAGGACCTTGCAGGGAAGAGCAGTTGAGCTCACTTGGTCTGTTCAGCCTGGAGGAAACTGAGGAGAAACCTCAGTGCAGGTACAACTTCCTCAGGAGGGGAAGTGGAGGAGCAGGCACTGATCTCTGCTCTGTGGTGACAGTGACAAGACACAAGGGAAGGGCCTGAAGTTGTGTCAGGAGAAGTTTATTTTGGGTTTTAAGGAAAGTTTCTTCACCCAGAGGGTGTTTTGGCACTGGAACAACTCCCCAGGGCAATGGTCACAGCACCAAGCCTGACAGAGTTCAAGTGTTTGGACAGTGCTCTCAGGTGTCTAGTGTGACTCATGGGGATGGTCCTGTCCCCTGGACCATGGCAGGGAGTTGGACTTGATGATCCTTGTGGGTCTGTTCCAACTCAGCATATTCTCTCATTCTTGATATCATACTATTGATCTCTGAGTATGATTCTTAGGAAAGCTAAGTGTCCACAACTGCTACTTAAGACAATGAACACATTAAAAAAAGAGACTCAACATACCCAGGTATTTCTATCAGAACAGATGTAATAATTTTTCAATCATTTGCATAAAAGACTCTCAAAAAGACTGTTCTATGGTCTTAGAGCACACACAAAATAGATATCCTTTTTTCCTGCCTTATCTTCAGACATGTCTGATTCCTATTTCTGTGATCCTTTCAAGGCCTGTAAGAATCCATCTAAAGCAAGACATACTCCAATGTATCTACTACAGTAAAATTGCAGGTTACTAATAATATTTTAATAATATATTAACTCTTCCAAAACACAGTTTGTATATTCAAGATCTAAAGGACATAAATGGACCTGTTTACCTCTAGCAAGAAGAGAACTGCAGCAAAGAGTCACTGATTTTGGGACAAAACACTAACTTGTTCCCAGGAAATCGAGATACAGGATATCATGAGTCATAATCCAAAAAAAAAGTAGTCCAAAATATGGCAACTTAATTTTGACACCTTAAGAGTAGAATTTATCTATATCTTATGGGTCTCTGTTATATCCTTCAATGTTTGAAAGATCTAATGGAGATCTTTGCTGCTATGGTGTTGGAAATTAAGGGAAGGAAAAGACAATGTATAATCATTTATACTATGATTGTCAGTTATTTTTAAGTTTATTTAGGATTACATGGATAATATGAATAGTATAGGTGTGGCTCATAACACTGAGTCTGGGACATGAGCCATTCATGTTGTAAAACTACAGTCTGGGAATTTGAAAGCTTTTCTCTTAGTTTTTTTTTTTTTTCTTTTAATTTTTTTTTTTAATTTTGCCACAGTCTATTGCACCAATGTGAATTGCTTTTGCCCAAATACACTGTTCTGAATGGAAGGGCTTTTCATCTCAGTTCATGAGCGAAACCACTAGAATTCAGACAGGATTTATTATGTTTATGAAGCAAACATGGCATGCTCTGGAGAGTTTTGGGGACACTTTTCCTCAGGCTTTATACATGCTTGAGTCCTGGATCATTGCAAGCAAATGAAGAACATTTCCCACCATCCATACAGCAGTATCTAGCCAGAATAAAATACCCTAAAAGTATTGATCATTTTTGCAAGCTTTTACTGAAAAATGCTTTTCCCTAAAAATAACCAGGGAATTCTTTCACTTGAACAAGTCTATACTATTTATACACAGAATAAACAAGATAATATCCTTGTTAGCATTTGGGAGGAAACACGATGTTTTAAACCTGCTTATTTTTTTTTATATTTACAGAGTTCCCTTCATAAGTCAAATAGAAAATGCAGAGGCACTCTGAAGAAAGAGACTTGACTTTTAGGTTTAGAAGTGGGAGTATTCACATTGTAAATAAGTGAAAAGCATGCAGCATTTCTTAGGGATTTTCTTTTGGATGCTTTTATTTACGTATACTCACACTCAAGGCAGCTGGTCCTGGAGGTCCTGCATCTCCCTAATTAAAACAGGAGAGGAAGCAAATCAACAATTTCTTTAGTTATAAATATTTAACCTCTAGACCTTTTAGAGAATATGCAGCACTGCAGAAGCGATTTCAGTACAATCATCAAACATGCTGATTATAAAAATATGTGAGTAAAGTGATATTCTTCTCCAGTAATGGCATAGATATACACAGTTCACCAGAGGTTAAAGGGAAAAAAAAAAAAGCCAGGGCTCTGCATAAATGAATCAGAGCTTAAAAAAGCAATCCTTCAAAACACATTTCCATATGTCAAGTTACAAGCTGAAGCTTACATGCACAAGGTGGCTGCTGAAGCCAGTGTGACAGCTCACATATGTAAAGACATCTGACTGCGTAAATATTCACAGAATTAGGTCACTGAGGTACAAATCACATCTGAGACCTTCAGGTTTAGTTCATTGGAGCAAATTAGTGCACCCAGAGAGCAATTCAGAACACCAAATTTAGGCACCTACTCAGAACTCCTTTTAAAATTCGTTGCGATAAAGGGTACTTGTCTTTTGCATTTACAGTTAGCCTGCACTCATATTCTTTAACCCTTAAGCTGCACAAATGGCAGCAGTGGGTGTTTGTGACACATAGTTATGGCAACATGGTCAAAACTGAAGAATATCATGCACACTCACATATACATACAACTTAATAGATTTTAAAATGTACCTTTTCTCCTTTTGGACCAGCCACACCAGGACTACCAGGGTCACCTTTTAGTCCCTGGGCAGAAAGAGAAATGTATATTTGTTGTCATCTGTGAAAAATCCTGTAGCACTGTGAATTAGTATACATTAAACAAATAGGCCTTGAAATTCTATCATGTTATTAGTACTACCTCGAAATTGTTTATTTTCATTATTTTGTGATCAGACAAACATCTATCAAGGACCACATGTATCTTCAACATGTAATTAAACATACAAAGTGAATCTACTTTATTGTCCCCCATTATGGTAGGTAGTGAACTGAAATGCAAAGTTCCTTTGCAGTCTTGCATTGGCCAACAAAGATAAAATAGAATATTAGAGAGAGTGCTAGTACATTCACTTGAACGCTGCTAAAATTGGGAAGGAGGCAGAGATGGACAGAAACTGCAGATTTTATGTTTCAAGTAGCAGTGCTGAGTTCCAGGGAGGTACAGCTCAGAGCTGCTGCACATCTTCCAACACTCTCATTTTCACCAGTGTTCACAAAGGCAATTAGAGAAATAATTGATTTCCTTCATACCTCCTTCTTTAGCTCTGCTTTCAACAGGAGAAGCAAATAGTACTGCCTAGCTAATAGTACTTGACATACACAGCCATTTCACACGCAGGATCAGAGTGGTTTGGGCTGGAAAGGACTTCTGAAGATCATCTGGTTCAACCTCCCCTGCAGCAAACAGGGACATTACCAACTGGATCTGGTTGCTCAGAGCCCTATCCAACCCATTCATTAATGTTTCCAGGGATGGGGCATCTGCAGCCTCTCTGAGAAACCTTTTCCAGTGTTCACCATTTTCATTGTAAAGTATTTCCTACTTACACCTAGTCTGAATCTACCCTCTACAGTATCTCTCATACAATTCTTCCACTAAGAAGTTCTCACCAGAAGCACCCAAAAAAACCCCATAAAATATCTTTAGTACCTAGCACACATTCTTTGTTGTTTTCTCCTTGCTGCAAAACAAATTAAAAAATGAGAGGTTTCAAAATATGCCCAGCAAACCCAAGCCATTTTACAGCAATGAATGAACTTAATTCTCATGCTGGACCAACTTACCAGGAATTCATTTTTATTTAAGCCAAGAGATTTGTCTTGTGCCTTCCCTCTGACCACTGCTTTAGTGGAGTGAGAGACTGTGAATATTGAAAGTCAGAGACACCTCTGCAAGTTCAAAGATTTTACACAGAAATGAAATGGCAACAATGTAGGCAAGACCCAATCTAAATGAGATGGTCCAGAAGTAGCCACCATTGATATTCTGGAGGTTAAATAGGTCAAGGACAGAAAAGATTCATTTACATCTGAATTAGGGTTTACAAACTAAAGTTCTTCCCAGCTCCCTTTTTGTCCTTGCAAACTCTCTTCCTCAGTTTGCAATTATTAGGAAGATAGAGACAACTGGCACGAAAATGGTAACTAACATCTGTGCCTTGGTGGGTACAGAAACATGAAATCAGTGAGTGTTCTAAATACTGCGTATTTGTGCAACTTCACTTCCTGCTAAAATTACATTAATTCACCATCTGGAAGGAACATCATTTAGAACTATATGAGCATTTAAGTACCCACTTTGGATTAAATTTGTGGTTGTTGTAAATACCCCTGATTTAGCTTTGATTTGTTCTTTATTAAGCTTGCCAAATATGTAATAGTTAAATCAGAAGTAGTTTTGCTGTTTGAACTTAAAAAATGTAATAGGCAGATGGATTCAAAAACCAAGCCAAAAAATTGCTTTCTTTTTACAATCTGCATATTTATAACATAGCTTTAATATTGTCTCCATTTGCTACATTTTACTTTCAACCTCCTTCTAAAAGACTGCATAAAACACAATCAATCCATATTCTTAAAGCCATTTTAGGGATTTTTCAGGTATGCAGACTGTATAGATTTAGTGCACAATCAATACAAGCAAATCAGCCATGGAACAATAGTTATGAGTTTAGGAATGAGCTCTTAGGCTGCATGTCTACAGAAGAAAAAAGATAAGGCTAAAAAAACCCTGCAATTCACAGATGGTTACATATATCTGTGTGTCTCTACTGAATAGAAAATGCAACTGCACATGAAAGATGCTGAACCTGAGCCATGCACTTTCAAACTATGAACCTTATTTTTGCCTAATTTCTGTGTTTAAAGCTTTTGGTAGTGTTCCTGCAAGAGCACCTCAGTGAGGTGTGCAGTCTGACAGCTACTACAGAGATGATGAACACAGCAATTGACCTCAAATAAAAAGGACAAGGGGAAACTACATGTTTTACAAGGAACCTTATAGTGTTTGAAGAAGGATTTTTTAAGGACCAGATGTTATAGACCCATTAGAAGTATATCTGGTTCGCCTACACGTTATATATGCATTTAAAAATATCATAAACTTAATAAGTTCCAGACATAGTGAATGCTTGCAAAAAACCCATCGGGGAATGCACCATGCCTATTCTTCCCCACAGTCATCCTTTTGAAGCTGCTGAGAGGTTTAGCTGCTGGCCCACTGTCTCTGAAATGCCATAAGAAGTAAGAATTCCTGTGCCAAGTCAAATCTGTAGCCCCTTTTAGCACAGTACAGTAGGGTATCCTGTCTCTGGCAGAGACCAGAACAGGATGCTTCAGTAAAATGAATGTGGTTATCCAAACAGATATAATTTGGATGATTTTAGACCAAGCCTTAAGTTAGAAAAGCTAATTTTCTGCAATGTTTTAGGAGAACAAGGTCAGCTTTGAAAATAAACAGATTTCTATTGATCTAAGGAGTCTGTTACCAGATTTGCCAGAAATTCAAGAACAGATTAAAAATTCCAGCAGCTCTTATAACAGAGAGTAAATTAATTGGGTATTGAATTCTATCCCAGTCTAATTCTAGCTTTTTGGGACCAATATAATAATACACATTTATGAGTTCATGAACAGTCTTCAGCTGATGCATTTTCTCCTCTAAAAGGACAACAGCTTGATCTTCTTACAGGTCATGATAAATTTACATTATGGTTCCTCTATGGAAAACCAAAATATAAAGTAAGCATTAGAATATGTACATACAAGGCCAGTTCAAAGCTAACATGATAACAATACTGCAAATAGCAGAAATGAGAAATGTTCTATGTATATATATATAAAATAAGACTGATAACTGTAATACAATTTCCAATCAACAAAGAAATTACTGCAACAATATATCACAAATGTCAGTAAGAGTGTGAATTGGAGTCAGTGAGGGAAAGATTAAATTAGAGGCAGTGTTTTTGTTAGGAGGGGAGACAATGGTATTTCTTCTGGTGGAATGAATGAAAAACACATAAAACAGGTAAAATGTACCACCAGCTGACACCAGGTACTCTTCTGAATGAAAAATTGCAAAGATCAGCTGGATCCCAACCAGAAGACTCCAGCAGCTCCTTACAGGAGCCAAATGTTGGCCACTGGAATTGCACCTATTTGTACAGCATAAACTATGCTGTGCACACACATGCATGGTGGTGCACACACGTGGCAATGGAAAATGCCGTCAGACTGCAATAATATTTTCAGAAGAACAGGTTTTCAACTCTAAAAGATACCTTCTGGGGAAAACATAATTGGTTATTTGCAATTCCACGGCCTTCATCAGAGTAATCTGGTTCAATGTCACATCAGGCTGAAATCTCCTAGAACATTTCATATTATCTAATGTACTGGGAATACAGTACACACCCCAACATTGTAACCAACAATGTGCAACCACATTAATAAAGATCAGATCAGTTATCTCTGCTGAGTAACAGAGCTTGGAAATACTCTAATTGCTAAGAACAGTACTACATTTTCTTCACAAAGCAGCCTTAAAAGCTAAGTTAGCAACAGCTTGAAAGTCAGATGTACAATGCCAACCTGGATATGTTGGGATAACTTTTAATTTAGCAAAGTGTTTTCAGAGCTCCAAAAACATACTTTTTCAGTTTATGTCTCAGGTACTTTTAAATACTGCCACTGCTCTTTTCTCATTAATGGAATTTCTAAACTTCAAACAGGTATGTTATTAGAATTTACTGGACCCTAAATTAAATTTACTATCTCCTAATACTTTTGTTCCTAACAGAATTCTCAGACTCTAGATATAAACAAACATCATCACCAACTTCACTTTTTCAAGCAATAGGATTATTCCCTTCCTTTTCAGGTACTTCCTTGCAATGCTAATACAAAGAGAGTTGAAGGTTAGACAGCACCTGAGGTTGTGAAGGTAAACAACTATTGCTATTATATCAAGATGCAGGATTCCTTTAAAAATGGTCATACTTCTGATTATCTTTTCCCACAAGCATCAAAATAAAAAGGTCTAATATGTTTTCTATCTTTCATTGAAAACCTGAGATTCTTTTATTGCTTACTGAACTTAAGAGGTCCATCCCTTGACATCAGGTATGTAAAGAATAAAATTTTATGTAGGAAGGTTTTAGAAAAGTCACTTATGATATAACCTCCTCCAGCAAGAGAAATGAAAATAACATGTTAAACACTTGGTTTAATATATATAAACTAGATTTTAATTTCAGATTTGTTTTATTTTTTTTTTCCCATTTACAAGAAAGACACTATTCCTCTTCCAGCTATGCATGACACATGCTGACAGATATGATAAAACTTGCTGTTTTGACTTACTTTTGCTGAAAGATTTAATTTATGTCAGAAAATAGTAATTGGCAGTATCCCATGGCATTCATTCCTACCTGCACCAGTGATCAAGAAAACAACATGACTCAAAAAGAGTCTAAAAGTTTTGGTAATGAAGACTTTTTGTTCACTTCAGATCCACAGGCAGACATATGGTTATAACAGAGAACATATTCCACAGATAGTTTCATGGATATTTATATTGCAAATTTGTCCTTATTCCACACAGGCTACGAGTGTTTTTATCAGGTTTTTTTT
>VZTT01021826.1:9002-34195 GCA_013400855.1 Buphagus erythrorhynchus
ATTTATTTATTTGTTTTATAGTAATTAATTAATTAGAAAATAATTAATATTTATTTATTTTATTTAGATTACATTTAATTATAGCCTGCGGATACCAGCATAACAAACTGATCAAACAGGCTGCATAAAACCTTGTCAAAAACAAGGATAAATCACTTTGAAAATATAAATTTTATAAGAAAATCAGTTTTCATACACTCCATGACCAGGAAAAACAGAAACTAAGTGAGCTCAACTTAAGTTTAAAGAATCATTTCTATGTAGAAATTAAGAGGGGGAGAAAGGACACTTTTTATTTTCCATAGGAAACTCACTGCCATGCTTGGTCCAAGTGCCCCAATGTCTGCTCTTAGCCTTGCATTCCTGAAAACCTTCTTCTACTTCTGGCAATAAATTCCATTAGCAAATCTGGGTCTGAAGGCAGGCTGGAAAGTTTACAAGGTTCCAATGCTCTTTTTCTTCATCTCTGATATTGCAAACACGTTCCTCCAGAAAAGGTTTGGGTTTGCAAACACACACCCTGCCAGCTGTTACAAAACCAGAACAAAAAATATCATCTATTATTAGAAATAACGTTAATAAGAGAGCCAGGGGGATTTCATGGGTGCATTAAGCTGATTTAAACTGAAGAGATTTGGTGGGAAGAAAAATCCTGGTATTTCAAACACAAAGTCTGAAGGACTTGGTGGGGTATTTTAAGACAACAATTCCTTTGCCCTAAATAATAATCTGATGGAAATGGATGCCTCTGGCTGCTGTGCAGGATGAGTCACTGGCTGAGATAAAGGAGCAGAGGAGATGAAAGCTGGGACACACCCGGGCTGTGCCACTGCAGAGCTGCAGGGACAGGGATCCTCTGCTCCTCTGCTCCCCTGCTCCTCTGCTCCTCTGCTCCTCTGCTCCTCTGCTCCTCTGCTCCTCTGCTCCTCTGCTCCCCTGCTCCTCTGCTCCTCTGCTCCTCTGCTCCTCTGCTCCTCTGCTCCTCTGCTCCTCTGCTCCTCTGCTCCTCTGCTCCTCTGCTCCTCTGCTCCTCTGCTCCTCTGCTCCTCTGCTCCTCTGCTCCTCTGCTCCTCTGCTCCTCTGCTCCTCTGCTCCTCTGCTCCTCTGCTCCTCTGCTCCTCTGCTCCTCTGCTCCTCTGCTCCTCTGCTCCTCTGCTCCTCTGCTCCTCTGCTCCTCTGCTCCTCTGCTCCTCTGCTCCTCTGCTCCTCTGCTCCTCTGCTCCTCTGCTCCTCTGCTCCTCTGCTCCTCTGCTCCTCTGCTCCTCTGCTCCTCTGCTCCTCTGCTCCTCTGCTCCTCTGCTCCTCTGCTCCTCTGCTCCTCTGCTCCTCTGCTCCTCTGCTCCTCTGCTCCTCTGCTCCTCTGCTCCTCTGCTCCTCTGCTCCTCTGCTCCTCTGCTCCTCTGCTCCTCTGCTCCTCTGCTCCTCTGCTCCTCTGCTCCTCTGCTCCTCTGCTCCTCTGCTCCTCTGCTCCTCTGCTCCTCTGCTCCTCTGCTCCTCTGCTCCTCTGCTCCTCTGCTCCTCTGCTCCTCTGCTCCTCTGCTCCTCTGCTCCTCTGCTCCTCTGCTCCTCTGCTCCTCTGCTCCTCTGCTCCTCTGCTCCTCTGCTCCTCTGCTCCTCTGCTCCTCTGCTCCTCTGCTCCTCTGCTCCTCTGCTCCTCTGCTCCTCTGCTCCTCTGCTCCTCTGCTCCTCTGCTCCCCTGCTCCTCTGCTCCCTGCCTCAGTGCCCAGCCTCTGAAAAACCAGAATATGTATGCTATAGAATCTATATCCCACACCTTGGTCTTTCATTTGCAGGCAGGTTTGTGGAATTCCATGTTGGAAGTGCTTTAGGAAACAGTGGTTTTGCAGAGATTTCTGTAAATAACACACAGGACCATGAGACAGGTGAGAGGCTTCAAGTGCAAGGCACAGCAGTAAAGAGGCACCCTATGGGAACAAGTTCCATTGGAAATGCAGCAGACTGCTTTAAACACCATAAATTTGATTAAAAGCTGTGGATATTGGATTTAAAAGCTATTTTTTGCAATAGTTATTGCAGACATCTCAGGCAAACACAGCCTCGGGGTGGATGAGAAGGGGAAACCTCTCCCCACCAACCTGCCCAGCAGGTCAGGAGCTGCAGCCTTAAAGATTTTGTTCAGTCAGTCATTCCCCTCACTGTCCTCCACAAGAGGTTCAAAATAACAAAATGCTGTTATGTTGTTCTTTGTTTTTTCTGTTATTTGCTATTTCTGTTGTGTTCTGTTATTTGTTGTTATTTCTGTTGGGTGTGCCTCATGCCAAACAAAAAGTCTCCAAAAATGAGGCATTGTGAGGTCGGTTAGATCTTGTAAAATCGAATTCACTTTTGGGATGCATGGGGAAAAGTTCACAGACATGGTTTTCAAATAAAAGGAGATTTTGATATCATTAAATACTTTGCAGCTCACTTTTGTATTATCATTAGATCTTTCAGAAAGCATTGTTCATTAAGTTCCTGTGTTCTTTCAGGCCAAGTTGATTCTAGCATTTCAGAGCTTTCCATTGCAATTTTTCTCTTCATATGAAATAAGTAAACAAGTGTTGAAACATTAAAAACCACCTTTGCAACAACCAACTTATTAACTTCTACCCATCTCTATTTTCAATATTTTATGGCTGTAGAAATGATCTCCCCCAATCAAAAAGATGATGCTGGCAATTTTAATTGCACTTGTAGTGAAAGCACTCCAGGCTCAAGGCTTAAATGCAGTTCTATCCTACAGGTATGCTTCATTCACTTACTTGAGGATGATTTAAACCAAATTATTTTAAGCTTTAGGAATATAAATTGGAATCACAACTGAGTAGACCTGCACAATCTCTGCAGTCACATCTTTTCACTGCTGTCAAAACAAGCGAGACAAGGTCACACATCTTTAAAAATTTCAGCATCATTTTTCAACTCTGCTGCTGGAACAGGCGAGGGTGGAGAATGCAGACTGAATTTAGCAAATCAGGCAACACCTGCATTTTAGACACAAGAAACCATCCAGGCTGACACTGAGTTCTTATCTTCTCACAGCCTTTTTGTTTTATATTTGAGCTTTGATTCAAAGTGAGCTTCAGTGCTGATGCTTATCTGAGAGCATCCTTCAGCTCAGGATAGTCAGAAATGGGTACAATGAATAAATAAATCATCACCCATCAAAGATCTCTGGTCCCTAATATAACACATCTAACTTCTGCCTCCTTTTTGATGCACCTGGTTTATTTATCATCATTCTGCCCATCAAAACATAAAACATGGTGACCTCTGCAGTCACTGTGCCCTCCATCCATCAGTCTACCCTCAAAGGGATTAATTTTCTCTTTCTACAGCTTCTCAGAACTCCCCTGGCAGAAATTCTAGTCCAAATTGCATTATTTTTTCACCCTCTTTTTGTGGCTCCCCTGTTAGAACTCTAATGTGGCTGCTTCATTAAATAAACTCATTTTAACATAGGTGGTCTACAGCAAGTATAAAGAATTTATCTGGGGCCTAAGTGATTGAAGAAGGCTTTGCTCCACTGAAAATTTGTGGAATTAAGTTTAGACTTAAACCAGTTTGAAAGTTTTGTCAGTGATTGTTAGGGGAGAAAAACCCAGGGGATTTATTGACACTCAGATTGTTCAAAATTATGAATATGTAAAATTAGGACCCAGCAACATGGGAAGGAAAGGACTCAGTATTTAAAGGGAAAAAAGATATTTGAACAGGTTTAAACATAAAAAAAAAAGGTTCTTTAAGTTTTCAAACACTCTGAAACCCCACAAAATGAAAAAACAAAACCTCAAACCATCCAACCCAAAAAATCTCCCAGTGTTTCCCTTCTCAGATCCTGCAGATCAAATACAGAGTGTGCCAGAAATTCTGCCTGGGAATACAGAGTGACCTCCCATTCCCCTGAATTAATTAGTAAATTAATTAATTACCTGGGCTGGTTTCTGTGTCTAGCCCAGGGAAGTGACCAGGGCCAGCAGGTGCTTTGTAAAAACCAGCTCTGAGCAGAGCTCTGAACTATTGAAAGGTTCATTCCTGCCAGAGAACCCAGCACAAACCACCCAATTCCATCTTTGGCCAAAACCACCCTGCGTGGATTCCAGGGATTTCTCCCTTCTAAGTGAGGAAAAATTCCTGTGAATTCATCTGCAAAATCCAGAAACAGGCACTTACTGCCATGCATCTGTTTGGTCTCACTACATGGATTTTATATTAATTTATTTATCTTCATCATCAAGGTTTCATAACTGAAAATGTTGTCCTGGGAACCATCTCATGATCTTACATTATTTAAATATCTGATTTTTTGGCAGCATGCTGATTTGCATACTCCTGGTTGGATGTTAATTGGTGGCATTGCTGCTTTTTAAAAAGAAAATTAAAATCTTGGGCATTTCAATTAATTGTGTAAATTAATAATTCATATTTTGGCCATTGCCTGAAGTAAATTAGGGATTTAATGATAGTTTCCCTAAAGGTAATTATTTTGATCCAACTAGGCTTTGATAGAGAGTGACTTAGTATTTATCAGTATTGTGATTTACTGTCTTCACCAAAGGGGCTAAATAAAGAAACTGTTGTATAGTGGCCTCCAAGCATGGACAGAGACTTTACTCACATCTCACACCTTTTGTCTCATAAGCACTTATTTAAATAAAATACCTCATCCCAGCACTAATTTCCCCTTGAAGCAGATCCATGGACTCAGGTGCTTGAAAGGGACTCAGGTAAGATTTCAAATTTATTTTATTTTCTCCATAAAACTGATCACAGAAGAGAGCACACTGGTTCCCATTAGCCCAAAAGTAAATTTGCTTTTGGAGGTAATTTATTACAAATGGAAGAGGTTTAGTGGTTCTTAAGGGCAGTTTTAAAATATTTATTAAATTAAAAAACACCTCAGCCTTCATTTCAATGTGCAGGTATTGATTGATACTTACAGGCTGATGTTGCTGGTGTCACAATGGACCTGTGAAGACTCATACCCTTGCATAAAAATAAACACAGAAGAGGAACTGAAATGAAAGCAGAGTGTTTGCAGGGCTGAAGTCCAGCAGAGCACTTAAACACACATCCATATTCTCATTTACCAGGGGAAACTCCCCCTGTGCCTTGGGCACTGTGCTGGGGCCAGGCCAGCCAGGAGAGCTTTTCTGTCCCCAGGACTGTGCAGAGCAATCTGGGTAGCTGTCAACTCCCTGTGAATATTGCATTTCCATTAAACCCTGCTCAGTACCTACATCTCCACTCCCCATCTATTTCGTGGCAGTTTTCCTCTCAGGAAGTGTCTAACAAGTAAAGATTATTTGGAAGAAGTGAATGAAAGAGGAAATGCTCTAAAAATCCAGGATGTGATAAAAATCAGTGAAGGTGTGTGGGGCTGGGAGCTGCAAGCAGCAACACCTGCCAGAGCCCAGGGAAAAATTAATAAAAAATCAAAATTCATTGACAAATCACCACAGTCCTGTCCCTTCCTTCTTCAGAGACAGTGAGAGGAGCATAGGGGGACTGCAGAGGAATTAGAAATCTCATTTCTCTTTTATCTACAAAGGCTCTGGGTATTCCCATCCCACACAGCCCAGAGGAGCTGTTCTCCACAAAATTCTGGTCTCTGCAGAGCTGGTGAAACACAAGCACAAAAGCTTCCCAGTATCTCCATCCCATGCTGTGTTTGAAAGTAATTCAGCTTATTCTTGAAAATATTCACTGTAGGAATGAGCTCTCTGCAAGTGAAAGCCCTCAGAAATATTCATTCCTGAGAGGGAAAGGGAAAATTCTTGAGAGCTGTGATAAAGGTTCTGATCTGCTCTTCCCTCACATCTCTACACAACGAATTCTTGAAATGGAAAAGAATTACAGAGGCTTTGCTGTAAGGAAACAACAAATGAAAATGCTTTTCACTTCAATTTGAGCACTATGGATTTATCTTAAGCTACTAAAAGAATGGTTTTTTACTAAAACAATGTTTTTTCTGCTAGTCTCAGTAATGCAATCAATTTCTTAATGAAAAGCAAAGCACCAGATCTTGAGCTGTTCTTCAGCAGCACAACACAGGAAACTGAGCTTGACTGGGGAAATCAGGGCAGTGCAGCCAGAGTACAGGGAAAGGATGGAAAGAAAGAATTAGGAAAAACAGTAAAGACCCAGGGGTAACATTAATGCTAAATTCATACTTTTTTAATTGCATAACAAGCCTACCCAAATCACTCAGCACCTGAAGTACTAATTAAGGAATTCAGGATCCCTGGGAGGAGAAACTGGTACCCACTTCACTGAGGCACCAAGGGGCTGAAGCCTGATCAGCCCTGGATTTTTTTTTGCCATCTTCCTGGTAGTTTGGGAAATTGTACTTTAATAACATCAAATGGCTTTGCATGGACTCGTTCAAAACTGATAAAGATGTCAATTTAAAACACAGTGTACTGAAAATTCAGCTGAGTACTGATGTAGTAATGCAACTAAATGTAACTATTTGCTTCCATCCTAATAAATCCAATCCCATTTCTTGTTATTTCTCCCAAACCATGACTTGCCATTGCCCAGGGAGGCTCTGCAGCTCCTGTCAGACAGAAGGGCACAGTGAAAGTGCTCTGGTCAGGAACAGACCCTCATGTGCCACGTGGCACAAAAACACAAACTGGAAGGAAGGGAGCTGTAAATCCCCAAATTCTCAGATCCAGTGAGACAATTAATCCCTCTGTCCTCTGTCCCCAGCTCACCTCCCATTGTCCACCATCCTACTCCCACCCTCTGCCCTCAGTCCTGCTCCCACTGTCCCAAACACAGGATTTTGGGATTTTGCTGCTCTGAGCTCAGCCTCATTCCACCCTCCCTTCAATGGCAGTGCAACCCAGCAAGTGGCACAGCTTGGTCAGGGTCTCATCCTCTGAAAAACTTCTCCTGCAACCCCTCTTGCTTTGCTCCAGCTTTGATGTGATTTCAGTCCTGCCCAAGCTTGCAGGGATAAAAATCACAAAATGCTCTTGGGTCTGCAGGCACAGCTCACCTCTCAGTTGTGTTACTGCAATAGACCTTCTCCAGCTCCTTGGATTTAGGATTTTCCACATCTGGCATTTATCCCTCAGCCTCTCTGCCCCAGCCCCAGGATTCTGGGAGTTGTGGATAATTCTGGTTCTCTGCTGATGGGTACCTCTGCCTCCAGCAGAAATATTCAGTGTTTTATTTCAGATATTTTTGTCTCTGTTTGCCAGACTGCTCTTTGCTAAGCACATCCTCTCATTTTGTTTAGGGTTTTTTTGGTCATCCTCTCCTTAATTCTTGGTTTTATTAATTTCTTCAGGGCTGATTTTCCAGTGTGTGCTTATTTGACAACCTTCCCTCCATATCAGAGCACAGTTTCCTCACCCAAAGCTCTCAATATCAGTGTACAAATGTATTTAAAACACCAAATTTCTGTCTGTGGCACAGGCACAGCCCCCACCTGGCAGAGCATGTCCTGAAGGGAAGGAAAGGAGGCATTGTCAAACTTTGCATCCATGTTCCTGCTCCCCAGAGGAAACAAGGACCATCTCAAAATTCCTCACAGCCTTGTTGATCCCCATTCCTGCTGTTGCCTTCTGTGCCAATCCTCTTTATTTTTAAAGCCTTTGTAACTGTTTGCATGAACAGAAATTGAAATAACTTAAAAATTGAAAAGTCTGTGTTGAAGTAAGTCTGGAAGTTCTCATCCTCCACAGCTGATAAAGTCCATTTTACCATTTGTAGTCCCTAAAAAGTCTGTGGTTCAAAATTTGTCTGCAAAATTCTCCTTTTTTTCTTTTTTTTTTTTTTTAATGGTGTCTTTAAACTGCATTTCTTCCTCATATACTGCATACACTGCTATGTAAGAAAGTGTCATAATGCTCATGTCTCCCAGGGTGGTATTTCCAACCCAGGCTTGCCCTGTCCTGTGTTCTGGTGTGGATAATCACATGGAGTTTTGTGAGAGCTCTTGGCTTATTAAAAGCCCCTGTCTGGAGATGACCACCAGGCCAAGCAGCAGCTGAGCTCAGCTGAGGCATCAACAAATCCTGGCTCAAAACCCCACATGGAGCTTTTAAAGGCTAACACTGGTATGGCATCCACAAATCTGAATTAATGGAATAAAATTCTATTCAATCAAAGCACCTTCATCCTGATTTACTCATGCAGATAAACCCACCAAGGCAGGATCCTGGGGAACAGCAACTAGCTGGAAGTTGTGTAGCTTAGAGTAAAGAGCTGGACCATAGCTTCTCTTTACACAAGAAAAAAGGATTTTAAAACATTTGAGCATGACTAAAACATGATGAGAAGGAGAAGGCTGAAAGCTGCTTGCTGCCATTGAAACCTGCAGTGTTTAATTCCTGAAAGTATTGGTGTTAGCATCCTAACGATCAGACAGCAATTTGTGTTCAGGGCAAGGACGGTTTTTGTTGCTTAGTTACCCTACTTTTTATTCTAAAAGGCAAACTCATGGATTTGTTACATAAGCAGCAGTGTTCCATCCATCCTGAGAAAAACACGACCAAAACCTGCCTGGCTGAGAGGAGGGGCTCACCAAACAGATTTCCATAAGGAACGGGGGGTTTTTTTCCATTTTTCTTTTGCACACAGATTTGCTCCAGATGGTCTGAAAAGGCTCTAGATGTAAATGGTATGGCAAAATATGCAGCAAAGGAGGAGATTATGGAGCCTCAGAAAATTCTTTGGTCTCTTCTGCAAACATAAGACAGATTAAAATGCAAAGGCTTCAGTGAATCCCTTCCCAAACAATCCCTGAACACGAGGAACAAGTTAGTTTCAGTTCCCTTGCTGCCTATTAAGAAAAATGAGAGAACAAAACAGCAACAAAACCCCAGCAGTGAGACAATGTCATTAACAAACCAGTCTGCCTTGCTTCGTCTTTTCTGCTAGACAAACTGCTCGTTGCAAATTAAATGGCTGCTTAATTACCAGTTTCCAAGTTCTGTACACAAAACAAGATATAAATCTGGGGTTATATCTTTAAAGGCAGGGAATTCAATGCAAGGGAATTGAGGGAAGAGAGGAGCAAGGGGGGATGCACAGAGTTGGAAGTGTGGTGTTCTCCCTGCCAGGGGTTGGGATGGCTCTAGATGAATAAAAACTTGGATTTTCAGTGCTGTGGCAGAATATTCCTGTTGCAGAATGTTCCTCTTTCAGAATATTCCCGTTCCCTTCCCGGCTCACTTTCAGCTTCAGCATCACCTCTGCAAACTTCCTGACTTTGAAGAGGAGACACAAAGTTAAACAAAACCAAGGAAGGTTGTTCTGCTATGTCCAACAAATGAAGAAGTATCAGAAATTAAAGGAAAATATTTTTTGGTCAGGTAGAATCTTTGGATTTTGATCCATGAAGAGGATGGAGTTCTGCTGTACCATGTCACCACTGGAGATCTGTTACAGTCCTAACTCTGGAGACTTTGTATATTCCAATTCAAATCTACATCCAGGCTGAATAATGGCATAAAACCCAGGGGGTATCAGATATCAGTAGACAGAGTTTTTCTCCAGAGTCTGAACAGTTAATTTTCTGTATAAGACACGATTTTCTCAATTTAGCTACAAGTAAAATAAGCCAAAGTAACATCAAAATGAGTTAAAACACTCTGACTAATTTTAGGAATGGTAATGAGTGAAAGCTGCAAAACACCATATTTTTTCTAGTCTAGTCTGGTCTAGTCTATTCTTCTGTTAAGTTTTCTTAACGACTTCTTGAGATCATTAATGAAATCTTGTAAACACCAAGGAAATACCACGGCAGTCTTTTATCACTGAGAGTCAAAGACCAGCACATTTAGTGCAGTAGTTAGTTCACATTAAAATTTTGTTACACTTTTTTCAACTATGCTGATTAAAGATCAGTTTATTGTTAATTAGGCAAAGCCCATCCTTTCTAGATTAGAGGAGGGGATGTTGTTTTGGAGGTTTTTAGTCTTGAAAGGATCTGTGACATCAGCTAAAGTGCAAGTCTAGATGGAGGAAGGCTCAGAGCATCAGAAATAATTTAGGAGTTGCTAAGGAAAGATTGTTAGTAAATTCTCATTTCCATATTGTCTTTGTTGTTACATACATAGGACAATCCTCAGACAACTTATGTCAGATAGGATTAAATACATGATAAAATAATTTTCCCTACTATTCTACAGAAAAGATCTCCTAAATCAGACACTGAATCATCACAAGTGAAACCTGATTTTCCCAGGAATCCCCTCTCTGTGTGAGCACTGGGTTTGCTAATCTGGGCTCTTCATTTGCCAGATTTGCTTTTTAGCACTTTACAACCTGCTCTGTGTGTATTGAGGGAAATTGAATTGCATCTTTTACTTCATTACATGGACTGTGGTATTATTAATGCAAATGGGATTTGTGTTGCTAACGAAAGCCAGCACCTCACTGCCTTCAGACAAAGGAGAGCAACCCCAAAAGCAGTTCAGCTCTCTGCTTTTTAGCAGATGAGCCCTTTACCAGTGACTTCTAATTTTAACCTATTCTTGAAAGGTTAGATGAAGCTCAAGGGTGCATTATTTGCTAACTATAAATAAAATCTCTGTGCACTATGAATTAATGCTGCACAATATCAGTATTATCAAAGGCTTCCACACCAGAATCCCACTTTGGGCTCTGTTTTACAAGTGATTTCTAATTTGTTTCTAGGAAAGCAAACCAGACTTTCTGTCTGGCTGATCCTGCAAGCCTCTCATGGCTTCCCAGGACGAAAACCAAGCACAGCATAATCAAGGCAGCAAGATAATTAAGATATCTGAGTGTTTACTCTTGGTTCTTAGTGTGTGTGTCAGATGGGAAGCAGATACTCTCAAAAGGAGCAGCACTCAAACTGTTCCAGCATTCCCCTGAAGGCCAAGAGTGGCACTTTCATTCTCCCTGAGCCAGGGGCAGTTTGACTTCAGCAAAGGTTGCACTGAGCTGAAAGCCCACTGCTGCTGCTCTGATTTTCCTTGGAGGGACATTCTGGGACCACTGCTCATTGCCATTCCCTCTGTGCCTCAGTCAGTCTAGCTCTGCACTTTAAGAATCAGTTTCCATTTATTATTTTGAGCATTTCTCACATTCATCAGTAAGAGATGACCTAGCAGAATATTGCTGTGAATGGAGTCAGAGACACTGAGTCATGACAGGATGCTGATGGATGCCAGCCACCAGTAGCACAGAGCATGTTGTCCAGGTGTCCTTTTGCTCAGGGAAATCACAAATATCTGGAGCTCAGCCAGTGAAATAAAGAGGGATAACTATTAAAACTGTTTGCATCTTGGTAGCTGGCAATGTGAAACAAGAACAAGTGATGTCCAGAAGTTATTTTTGTATTTCCTCTCAATAATCAGGTATGAAACTGCTTCTGTTGAGTGCTGCCACATTCAGTTTTCACAGAGGTTATCACCCCTTCACCCTGAGGTTCTTGCCCAGATCAGATTATATTGCAACAGAAACTCTCTAGGAAGAGGATGGGTTTGCCAGCATATCAGTGCTGGGAGAAGAAAAGAACTTTATCACTGCAGGAAACTCTAAACAATGATAAAGAATAGACTTTCAGTAGGATAGAGAATAATCTTTAAACTCTGCTGTCACTACTACAAAACTAAACTATAAAATCCATTTTATGCATTACTGCAATCAGCATATGTTCTGCCAAACCTTTCTGTCATCAAATACATGCCTCCTTGTTCTGCTCAGTTTTCAGTAGTTCAGTCAGGCAGTAAAATCCATTTACACCCTCTCTGCTGTGTGCATTAAACAGCCTGACCAACCTCTGGCACACACAGGTTATTTTCTGTCTCATGCCTTGTCCACACTCCCACCACCCACAGCACACTTAGGACTGGGGAGGAAATGTGGAAGTGTTGCACTTCATACTCAGAGTAGAAAATAACAAGGTTGGTAATAATCCTTTTGCTGGGATTCTTTCTGCACTCAAAGTGGGAGATTAAAATAAAAATAAAAAATACAGGTGAATGGTAAGGAAATTTTACTAATAAGTTTTGTTAGCTATAGATTGATCCTACTGGTTGTCCAAGCACCTAAAATAAAATGCAGTCTAAGTATTTCAGAGTGATTATCCTAAGTATTCCACTCCTTCTGTTTCTGGCAGTTCCTCATGCATGTCACTGACAGTCCTAGACACAAATACATATTTGACTAAGTACATTTAAGCTGTTCCTTTCATTCTCCCAGGTAATTTCAGTGTGTCTGTAAAACATTAATATTTCCTCGTAATTCAGTAAAAACCCCAATTACCTAAAAAGAAAAAGATAGTTTGATAGAAATGTTTCACAGGATAAAAATTGGTAATTCCAGGATTTAAAACAGCTCAGTGTGGGTAATCTCAGAACAGGGCAAAGTTAGACTTATGGAAAAGTCTGAAAACAAGGCAGAAGCAAGAAATTAGCTGCAGGAATACTCTGGGGTTTACTTCATTTGAATAAGATCTGTCAGAAATGTGAACCCACATTAAGCACAAATCAGATGAGCAGATTTCAATGATCTCTCACCGTATCCCTCTGAGACAAACAGCACAATTCCTCAGGGATCTTTCTGCATTCAAAGTGTGGCTCAGCAATCCTGAGCCCCAAAGGGATGCAAGATGGGAATGTTTCCCTGCCACTCCAAGCCAGAGGGCATTTACAGCTTTAATCCTCTGCTCAAACACAGCAAGAAGAGTGTCCAGATCAGAACTGATGGGTCTGCTCCTGAAGATGGCTGCAGAAACACTGCCTGCGATGCTGGCTCCAAAAGTGCCCCAGGAATGGGCAGGGAATGAATAGGGAATGGGCAGGGAATGGGCAGGGAATGGGCAGGGAATGGGCAGGGAATGAACAGAGAATGAACAGGGAATGAACAGGGAATGGGCAGGGAATGAGCAGGGAATGGGCAGGGAACGAGCAGGGAATGAACAGGGAATGAACAGAGAATGGGCAGGGAATGGGCAGGGAATGTGCAGGGAATGAACAGAGAATGGGCAGGGAATGGACAGGGAATGGGCAGGGAATGGGAAGGGAATGGGAAGGGAATGAACAGGGTATGAGGATCTTTTAAAGGGAATTGTTTTTGCTGAGGGAGGGACTTCAGCTGCTCCTGGATTTCTGCACTGGGCATGGCCCGAAATTACAAAATTAGCTCCTGACTTGCAATCTGATGGTAAGGGAGTCAGTATTTCCCTTTAGAAATGGAAAACTGAAGTGAAAGACACTAGTGAATTTTTCCAAGTTCATTATTCAATGAACATGGGCATCCCAGTCTTCTTTTCTCCAGGTTTCCCTTCCCCTCTTAGAAATTGCCAACAACTGCATTTCCATTTTTCACAGATTGACAAAAATCTGATAAAGTGATCCAGGACCACAAATACCTTAACTATGGAACTCTCCTAATGATTCACCATAAAATAATTAGAAATAAAGATTATTAAAATCAAATATTATGGAAGTAGCTTTCAAAACTCTTTCTAAAGTTTCTATGCAGAAATCCAGTTTGTTGTGGGAAATGTTGAGGGAAATCTTCTCCCCACCTGCTCTGGCACAATGCCACTGCAAGACCAGCAGTGCTCAGAACAGGACTTTCAGAAATTACAGGTATTTTCATTTCCTTTCATCATTTCAAAAGAAGACTAAATGGATGTCAAGAAGTTTGAAAGAGAAAGAAAATTTGATTTTTACTTCTGTTTCATTGAATTTCTGCAGAGGTCAGCGTAAGAAATACTGAATAATCCCAAGAGGGAGAGAGGGCCCTTTGCCTGGCTTGCCTGAGGATTCCATACTCAGATAATATTTAAGTGCTTAACAAGTGTTTGACAACATTGCCATATCCTTAATAAGCTTTCATGGATGAGTGAGATAAATCCATATCATTCAGATCTCTCCTTCTCAATATTTACATACTACCCAATGGCTTGCCCATGGCTATTTGCATCCAAAAGCCTTAAATAATTAGCATTAATTAGATTTATCGTAGCAGGAATATTCAATGATCTCTTTATAAAAATTGCATTGTACAATTCAGTTACTCAGTTTTCTTGTTTCTTCAGTGTCACTCCATTCACACAAGTGAGATCAGTATCCAACACAAGCTTTCTTCTCCCTCTCCAAGTTTTCCTATTAGAGACAGAAAGTGTGTATGGTTTCTCTGTTTTTAATAATTATTTAAATTGTATAACTCAGGTTATCCTATCAGGACAAGCCATGACATTTTTTAGTTACAATGCAAACCCACGTGTAGGAAAAAATCTTAATAGCTGACACACTTTTAAACAAACCCAGTTTGGGACAGTTGCTGATTTTTTTAAAAGGACAAATTTATTCTTTCTTCTTGCTATTTCCTGATACCAGAGCAAGAAACAACAAAACTCAGAGACAGATTCAGTTCTTATTAAAGAAAGCATCATGGAACCAGCACTGCTGGGGATCTCCATGGGAATCTTGGAATTTGGTCTGGATCTTTGGTTACAAAGCAGAAATAGTCTTTAAATGTCCTGACTGAGCAGAGTTTTAATGATTTAATTCATTATTCTGATTTAACTGCAGAATAAATGGTTGGAGAGGGGAAGGCAAACTTTGTTCCCCCAGTGCCCCTTTAAACAAGCTTGGTTTAACTCCTTAAACAAGAAAATACCATGGCAAGGTCAGAGAGACAGTATTTATCAGATTAAAGATCCATAATGAGAGCCAGTTCACAGGACAAGAGCTGTTCTGTCTCTGGGATTTCCTGGTGAGATCCATCCAGACCCAGAGCATTCCACCAACAACCAACCTGCTGTGCTAAAAAAGAATAAAAGCACTGGGTTTAGTGGGCACAGCCACACTGCCTCCCCCTGAGGAGGAACCACAGGACAGGGGTGGGAAGGTGGACAGAGGGGTAAAAATACACAACATTTATGTTGCCATTATTTCAGAGGAACCACTTTAATGAGCAGGAGTTTTGTTCTGAGCAAAATCAGCATTCAAGCCAAATCAATATACTTTTGTATTAGCTTTGATTTTCTTCAGTGACAGGTTCTGAATCTTGCATAGCCACATCTCTATCTACGTCTTCATTCATTTAGTTGAAATAAAAATATTCAGAAAAGTCTACTTTATATTCCTCTTAGACTTTCCTAATGGAAATTATGTACTGGCCTTCAAAGAGATTGATAGAAAACATCTGAGGAATTTTACTATTAACACAAATTAGAGAATGTATAAATGATTTTCTGAAGATAAATATGCATGAAGAGAAAAATCAATTCTGTTGTTTACCTGTTTCAATGGAAAAACTTCAACACTAGTTATGTGTAAAAGAATTTTTTAAAAGGCAATACAAGCAAAACATACAAACTGCTGATTCTGTTTCACACTTGGAAGCAAAAGGAATCCCTCCCTCCCCACCTCTCAGTAAAATCAAAGGCTCAGAAGAGCCCAGCTGGAATCCTGTGCTCCAGGACCTGTTACAGGTCCTGCTGAACAAGGCAAACCACAGAGCAGTGCTGGCTCAGGGGAGCTGCAGAGCCCAGGCACAGGCTGCTCCCAGAGGCAGCAGCAGGTGATCACCCATAGCATGATGCTCTATCCAAAGTGTCCCTGGGGCAGGACATGCTGCTCCCACCTTCCTACTCACCTGGCCCATGCTCTCTTCTCCTCTGGGGAAGAAAAATTGATATATTGGAGCTGAACAAAGAACATTCTCCATAATTCACCTCTACAGTTACTTTGGAATTTTCTTAAGCTTTGTGTTTCTTAAAAGCAACCACCACACATGGAAGGTGGCAGACAGTACACCTATGACCAACCTCAAATTTTTATTTCTTGCTGCTGTTTTCCCTCAAAGCAGGCACCAAAAGAAGCTTTTTATTCAAGTTATCTATTGGAAAGAGCAAACTGCACCTACCTAACAGTATTAGTGGGAGACAGCCAAGTTTGTAATTAAGCTTTTAGATTAGCCATTGATAGATGCAACAGGAGCGAGTCCCATGCCCTCATGGGGAGCTGGAATCAAATTCTAAAATGACATTTCTGCTATTCAGATGAGACAATTGAAAGATGAAGGGCAACAATGAAAATAATCTGAGCTGCCAGATTGTCTTGGGGAGGACAGACATGAAGGACATGGGGATGCTCACCTGAACCTCGGGTAAAGCAGGTTACCCAGAGGTTTTGCAGAATCTTGTAAATAAAAGCACTCCCCATTGCAATATAATGCACCCACTCATTACTTTATGCTTCCTGCCTCTTTTCCAAAGGCATCCCTTTGCCATGATAACTGTGTTTTCATCGGGAAGCTTTTCCTAACATAGATGAATACTTCCCTCTCTTTTTTTAAATTTTTTTAAATAGCTTTAAGACTGGAACCCAGCTCTCCCAAAAAAGCTGAGAAGCCTCCCAGATGAAATCCTCCATCTCTAGGGCTCCAGTGACACTCACTGTTTTTGGGATATTTTGCCAGCAGTCACATTCTGATTCACATGATATTGCTGCCCTCCCACACTGCGTGCCACTTGAAGAGGCAGCGATCTGTGAGAACAAAGCCTGCTGAAAACAATGTTTAGGGCCCTTCCATTTGCAGAGGCTGTGCATTACAAACACCACCTGCTCAGAAATCAGGCTTTTGCTGCTACATCTGCTGGATCAATCCAAGCTGGGGATGACCAGCTGCAGATCAGCCCTGGGAGATGGATTTGGGGTTCTGTGGGTGGGAGCTGGACCTGTCCCAGCCCAGAAATCCCCATCCCCTGCATGGGAAAGGGATTGGGATTCTGCCCCTCTGCCCCTGTGCTCAGGTGAGACCCCACCTGCAGAGCTGCCCCAGCCCTGGGGAGCAGCACAGGGAGGAGCTGGAGCTGCTGGGGAGAGCCCAGAGGAGGCTCCAGGATGATCCCAGGGATGGAGCAGCTCTGCTGGGAGGAAAGGCTGGGAGGGCTGGGATTGTTCACCTGGACAGGAGAAGCTTTGGGGTCACTGAATTGTGGCCTTGCAGGGCCTGGAGGGGCCACAAGAAGGGTGGAGAGGAACTTTTTAGGAGAGTTTGTGGTGATAGGACAAGGGAGAATGGCTTCAAACAGAGAGAAAGTGGGTTCAGATTAGAAATTAGGAAGGAATTGTTCCCTGTGAGGGTGGGCAGGGCTGGCACAGGGTGCCCAGAGCAGCTGTGGCTGCCCCTGGATCCCTGGCACTGCCCAAGGCCAGGCTGGACACTGGGGTTGGAGCAGCCTGGGACAGTGGGAGATGGCACTGGATCAGTGTTTGGGACCCTCCAAAGCCAAACCACCCTGTGATTCCACGATACAGCAAAAAAACATCACACTAAGTTAGAGGCTACTGATATTAATTTGCCTTTCAGTAAAAGAAAAACCTCACTTGAAATCAAAAGTGGATAAACACTATAAGTGTGCATAACCACCAGACTCAGAGGAGAGAGGGGATTTTTTGGGCTGGAACGTGCAGTTCTGATTTACAGCTGCTGGAGGTGTCTGCTGCACAGAACAGCAGCATCCCTCCCTTCATGTGTAAGTTATCAGTGTGTGAGTTCTTTCTTGCCTTTCACATCTACTAAACCTGCTCACCATTCCCTTGTTGGAGCAGGTGTTGCAACAAGGGAAAGCATCTCTGGATGCATTAGATACTGCACAGTATCTAATGCATCTGGAGAAAAATAAAATTGGGGATAATGCAGGAAATCGAACACCATGGCAGGATTTTTCCATACTGGTCAGCAGTGCCTTTACAATTACAATTGATCATAAATAGAACTCAGTGCTTCAAGAAAATTGCTCTCTCTGCAGGGCTGTGACTGAGTCAAATCCTGTGTTTGCCATGGGAAATGTGGCCCTTATCATTCAGGTTTTAGAAGGAAAACTGAGAGGTTAAAAATAGAAATAATATCCTCCCTTTTGTGGCTCCTGTTTTCCTCTTTACGTGGGAATTTGTGTCACCACAACATCAGGGGTTTGGCTGGTCCCCAGACAGCCACCGAGCACAAGTATTTTCATTTTCACATCTCCAGCAACAGTCAATCAGTGTCACAAGTGTCACTGCAACAAATGGCAAGCCCATACCTTGGGGATGCGTGGCTCAGAAATTTAATTCTCTTGAAGAAAGTTCAGAAAATCTCTCAAAGTGAGTGACCCTTTCATTGCTCCAGTGTGAAAATCTCCTCCATATACAGTGACAAACTCAGTTATGTAACAATATCTGCTCCAGCTGCAAATTGAGGAGCAGTGAGCAGCAACAAAAAATGGAATAATGCAACTCTGAAAAATCACCCCCTCATCTGTAAGATTGTGCACAGACATATCCAGAGAATTTAATGCTTCTGTTTAACCACCCAGAACTAAACCACTTTCTGCTGCTTTCAGTCCAGTCAGCTTCTATAACATTTTCAGACCTTGTTTTGAAAGCTGCATTTACTAATTGGCTTCTCTTTAAAAACTAAAATGGCAGCTCTCCTATTTCCACATTTAGCTCATTCTGTGCATCCCATATTTGCTTAAAATTATCCAAGCCATGTTATTATGCATAATAGCTAGTGGGAGAAAACCAAACAAATAAACAAACAAACACTAAAACCAGATGAGGACATGAACTTTAGGAGAGCAGAAAATTCTCTGGAAAAATGTAAGTTAAAGCAAAAAGGGAAGATGCAGCCATCAGAGAAAGGCTAAGTGAAATCTTGTGGAGCTCTTAAAAGAAATCAGTCAGTGTATCAGCTAAAATTACATAAGTGCACTGCAATGGGAGATGTCAAACCTCTGACATCTCAAAGGCTCCTCAGGAAAATAAATTCCCTCAGAACAAAAAGAAAAGCCTCTGCATGGACTAATCTTTTAATAAACAAAGAAAGTTAGGAATAAGTGGAGAGTTTTCACAAAGAAGAGATATTTATATTGAGGTCACCAAGCCCAATTTTTGGGACTGGTACTGTTAAACACTTGCAGGAATGTTCTGGAAGAAAGGGTGAAAACTACTGAGTTTTCCAGTGTACTAAAATTTAAAGCAGGCTTCAAGGATCTCATTGATTGAGGAGAAAATTAAATGCACAGCATCAAGAAGTGCAAAGCAATGCTTAGTCAGGAAAAACTACTTTTCTTCCTCAATTACAGTGTTAAAATCAGCTGTTAGCTCTCAGAAAATATGTGAAAGATATTGTGATGGCTCTCTAAGAACACAGGATTAACAAGAAAAGACACTGAAAATGTAAGAAAGTAATAAGAAAAGGATTAAGGAAAAATTGGAAGATTAGAAGGTGTTCTGCTACTTAATAACACTCTTATAATGGATACCTGGGGGAACTGTGACTTCTATCCCACCTCAGAAAACACAGATGGACTGGAAATGATAAACAGAAGTGGGGAAAAAAAAACCAGAAAGGAGTCCAGGGAAGTTCTGTTGTGGGAAGGGCTGAGAAAGCAAGAATTCCTCAAGCAGGAATAGCAATGGTGGGAGATGAAAATTTGAGGAACTCCTGAAATGTAAGTGGGAAGCAGTTATAACCAAAACCAAAAGGAAATACTTGCTGTGGCAGACAGAGTAAAAGTGAATTTGTTTTTAATTAAATGGCTTAATTGAAGATGTGTCAGTTGGTGGCTTTGAAATGCAATGGCTCAGCTGGCACAGGGGAGGGGACAGTGGCATGTGCCAGCAGGTGACAGCTGTCTGCAGGGCAGCTGGAAATGGCCAGAACAAGGGCCAAAACCTGAGAGGGAGCAAGGCCAGGGCAGCACTCCCAGCCTGGAGCTGGGGCCCTCCCCCTGGCCATGAGGAGGATGCTCAGCATCCCTGCAGCCCCAGCAGTGCCCTTGGAGAGGCTGCCCAGAGCAGAGGCCAGGCAAGGTGAGGAGAATAAAGTGGGGATTTATTGGAGCCTTGCACAGGCACAGCTTGGGCAGTCAGAGCCTCCCAGAGGCTGCACCCAAGCTGGACAATGGTCACGAGTTTATCACACAATTATCAGTCTGGGCCATTTACATATCAGGGGTTAATCCTCCAATTGCACTGCAGGTAATGGAGTCATTTACACCCAGTTTGCTCCCCCCCAAATTCACTTTTGTTTAAATATTTCAGAGGCAGTGAGGTGTCCTTAAGATTCAATTCTAGAGAGGAATTGTTTTGTCAGGATAAAATGGGAGAGCAGGAGCTGACAGGCTGTGGAGTACCAGAGTTATACACTAAAGCAGCACAGGATCTGAAAGCTGTAAAAGCTAAATCCTAAGGCATCACCCAGGGGGATGAAGTTCTGTCCTGGCACCCATGGCTGGCTCATCCAGAGCAGGGACAGCCCTGCTTTGTGTGGGAACTTAGTCCAGGTGATTTCCAGAGAGCCCTTCCAGCCCCTGCTGCCCCTCTGGTGGCTCACTATGCAAAAATCCTGTTCCTTCTGGCTTTTGCTCCATGGCCACCACAGGCAATTATCTTCCTGATATTGTTTGACTGACATGGATGTTGTCATAGTCTCTTTTGGTTGTGAAAAATGCCTCAAAGTGAGTTTGGTTTGAGGTCCCTTGTGCCTTTCCCTGGTGAAAATGCCCATTTTCACCAGGGAGGATTCCCTTGCTAGAGCTGCTCGTGGTTCTGGCTCTTTGTTCAGCCCTGCTCTTGCCTTCTGCACATTCTGCTGGATCTGGACAAGACAAAGCTCCTACAATGCAGGCAGCACCCAGAGGACAGACTCGGGGCATTTCATCTCATTAATTACAATTACCAGGCAGCAAAAGCATTGTAACAGGAACACTCAGGGGTCCTTTCCACTCTCTCATTCTGTGAGGGAATGATAAACTGGAGTGATATGTGCAGAAACTTCCTTTGAGAATATTCAGTGTCTTCTTTCCACATAAAAACCTGGAACAATACCGGAACATTAATTTAGTTTCATATGGAATGACTAGCCACATGCCAAATTAGCCCTTGAGAGAAAGATTCTGATTTTGGCTCATCCAAATCACCACCATTACTAGAGAACACAAGAAATCTTTCATTGTTTACCCTCCCTCAGGAGAAGAAATAAACTGTGTTATTTTTATGTCAAGATTCTCTCATTAAAAGATTCCTCCCTCCAACAGTTATGAAATAGATTCTGTTCTCTCAGGTCCTGGGAAGGGAAAGTGGGAGAAGGCTCTAACTCACAAACCAGCATCAATTTCATCATTCCTCCTTCTGGAAAACAGTCAGAAAAGTGGGTTGTTTCTCCTTTAATTAGAATGTAAAGGGCAGAATTGAGAAACTGTGGCACATTTATCACTCCATATGCCAGTGTAAAAGAATGCCAAAGAGATTTGAGCATTTTAAAAGCTAAATGTGTCATGTAAGTGTTTAGACTGAGCTAAACAAATATTTTCATCCCGTTTTAAATCAAAACACCTATGACCATAGAAAGGTGTTTTTCTCCATCTCTTTTCACCATCACTTACTCCAACTACTATGCTTTAAAGTAATTTTAGCCTGATTTTTTCTACCCATAAAAAGGCAATTGTGTCTTACCAATATTCCCTCGATGTTTTCTCCTTTATTTTTTTTTTTTGGTAATTAATGGCCTGCATGACTCAACATTTTCCACTGTTTTTATCAGTCTATCCAGGCAGACTTTTTCTTTTTTATGTTCTCAATATTTTCAAGCAATTGGTCTATTACAGCAGGGTTAAAATCCTCTTGAAAACCACTTCTGTAATTTCAAAGAGGTGGCTATCTAGACATAGGTGATGCAACTTTATTTAGCATAGGAAGGGGAAATTTAATAGTCTCTGTTTACTGAACAGCTCTGACTCATCTGTCCAAGCTGTCAGTGAGGTCAAGGGAGGGAGAAGAAAAAAATGAAACAGAGTGTGCAAGAGAGCAAGAGAAAACTAATGTGATCATGCCATTGGAGACTGCATTCTAAATTATAGAAAACAGGGAGCTGAATTAAGATCTTGAAACCCCTGTGTTAAGTGTTATATTTGTCTTGTTCAGAGAGAAAACCCATGTGCTGACATTCCAACTGGTACTTTCTGAGGGAAGTGTGCAAAGGAGAACAGCATCACTTCCATAGGAAGCAAAATACTCCTGCATCTTCTCTAGGCCTGTCTCCAAGCAGCACATCCCAGTTTCACAATACAGCACTCAAAAATCCCAGCTACCTGTATCACACTCACTTTTGTTCTGCTTGAAATTTCCATAGAATTTATTTACATCTAGCAGATAAAAATGTGAGTGTGTGCTTGATTCTCTTGCCCCAATTGCCCTTAAATCCAAATCCATGATTTCCTCTATACCCCCATCCCTCTCAGAAGTCAGAACCTCTGCACAGGAACAGCCACAGTCAGATTCTGGCTAATGAATTAATATTAGCACTCAATTAAACAACGGTCTAATCATTAACTGCTGTGATGGGAATTTCCGGAAAAGTTTGAGATGGGTTTGTGTTGTTCTCTTTCAGAAGTGTGGCTGCTCCCCTACTACAAAACCTCCCAGGGATTTGTCTCCTGAGGTTTAACACGAGGAATTCTGTAAAACTCTGGCAGACTCCTCGGCCCTGCATGCAGTGTTGGCTCAGGCTTCAGAAGGAATTTTTCACTGTCAGCCACATGGCTTGTCAGATGGAAGTGAGGATATCATTTCTATCCCATCTCAGCCAGTGCATTGCTAAAGGCTGCCATTTAGCTTTCCTTTCAGTGCTGTGGGTGATGGATGGATGCATGGCTAGAAGATTATTTGGATCACAGAACAGATGAGTGCTGAATATACACTAGGAAGAAGAAATTCTATATTTCATTTCAGAACAATCACTAACCTGTGGAACCAGGTGAGCAGCCCAGGTTCCAAGTAAAAGTCTTCCCAGTTTCTGAAGCACTAACTCATTAAATAGGATTTCAATTTAAAAATCCCATCTAATGTTTTTACAGCAGGGTGCTAACTTTGAGCTGCAAACAAATTCTGGCAAATGAATTAATATTAGCAACTCAATTAAATAATGCTCTAATCATTAACTGCCCTGAAAGAAATTTCTGGAAAAGGCCATTCAGGCTGTATTTACTATATTTATCAAAAACACTCTTCAGGAATACTTTTCACTCTTACAGATTTAAGAAATGCTGTGATTTAACACTGCACTGTTATTCCTGTGCTAGTCCTATTCCTGGGACTACTGAAGCAGCAGAGCCTGTATTTCTGACCCCAGTTTAATCTCCTGCCTGACATCATTGTGTTATGGCTAAATGGTGATCTCTGCCTGCACCCAAACCGGTGCAAGCTCTGAATTTGCAGACTTTATAGTGCCAAGACCGAAGGATTCTATGAAAATAAATTCTCCAAAAATGGGTCTTGTCTTCTGCCAGTGCAGGGGGAGCAGCCCAGGGAATGACTCTGGGACTTTCTGTGGGAAATAGCAGTGCAAGTCAGCCCAAACAACATCTTTTATTTAAAGCCTCTACTTATATTTTGGCCAGGCAGCAGCTGTCCTTCAGGCTCTGGAAGAGACACCCACTCCCTCCAGGGGACAGTCAGCCTGCTTTGAAGAGAGCCCCTCTCAAAATGCTGACTTGTTTTCATCATTCTAGTTGGGGGAAAAAAATCACTTTGTGGGTTAAGGTGTTGGCAAAACTGCCAAGCAATTAATTCTGCAGTGTTTTTCTTTGTTCACCACCTAAGCTGCCCACAATTTTGCTAAAGGGAGAATATTAGCTCTGACTCCCCACGGTGTAGAACTTTCCCAGCTCCTGCTCAAAGGGCCAGCAGTGTACACATATGAATATTCTTATATATCACTTCTAGAAAGATAGAAACACCAGGAGTAACTGGCAAAAGTAAGAAGTGAGTCTGAAAGAACCAGGTTCCAGCTTATTTGGAACCATTGTTTGACACTACTCTCAGCTTTCCTTATGATAATTAAATATTATTAGTTATGCTGTTCACTCTCCCACTGCCTGAGGTGAGAGACAGCCCCAGAGAGGATCCCAAACTCTGCAAGGACGCAGGAATTTCAGTGAAGAGACTGAGGGAATGCTGCCTGAGCCCTGCACCCTCCTCTGCCAGAGCCATCCTTGCCTTCAGTGTGCTGACAAAAGCTCCATTTCCTCTCCAAGGATCTGCAAATGTTCCCCAAAACACTCCTATTTGAGCTAAGCAATAAATAAGTACATAAGTGATCAATGGATGCAGGAAGATCATTTAATCTGCCTGACGTTGGCGTTACATCACCTCAGTGAGTGGAAACATAATGAAATTGCCAAACTGATTTGTTACAAATCCTGCTTTATTAACTGCCCTGACTCCTTTATTCCTTCCCCTTATTCATAGATCCTTTCCTCCCTCGAGTGATTTAGTTGTAGGAACAGAAAATAAGAACTGTAGGACTGCTGGGAAAACCCCTGATGTTCAGCTATCAAATCCCTAACAGAAGGTTTCCAGATATTTTTGTAAGTACATATTATAAATTATTTCCACATCTAATGTCAGAATGAAGTAGTAGGTTCTGAAAGAGTCCTGCAAAGGAGACTGATTCTGAAATTAAAGATCCAATATCTTGTTAGACCCACTTAGATTCTCACAGAGCACCATAAAGACATAAAATTCTGTATTTCCCTCCTCCTTTTGATGAGTCACTGCTTGTGACACAGAGACACTGTGCAGACTTGGCGTCCTTATGAAGATTAAGTAGTCTTATGAAATGCAATTAGAATAAATATGTACCTGTCAATTTGCAATTACATTCGGAGCAGACCTCACGTTAAGAGCAGAATTAGAAGCCAGCAGCAGAGGAGCACAGTCTGCATGGGTCCAGCCCATTCCCCTGCAGCAGCAGGCAGAGATTCACTGGCTGCCTTCCTTTCTTATTTCAGCAATAATCAGTTTATGCCCCAAAGCACAAAATGGGATGCATTAGGGCTGGCTCTAAAAATACAGGGATATCTGGTTCATATGGCTGCTGGATCAGAGGCATCTCAGTGGCTCCATGGGAGGAGTTTCTGGATAATCCAGTAAGGGAGAGGAGCTGGAACAGAAAGAGCTCTGGGAAGAGCCAAAAGAGCTCCTGTTTGCTGTCCATTAGGTGACAAAAGGAACATGTGTTGTAAGATCGCTGCTGTTAGCAGGCAGTTGTAATCGAGCTGTAGGGACAGAATTCCTCAGAGGGCAGAGATGCTCTTGGAACACGTGTTTATTGTGAGGGTCGTGGGTAAAAAGGGGGCCCTGCTGCCAGCACAGCTGATATCAGGGTCCCATGTGGCCAAGAGAGAGATTTCCTGT
>VZTT01021826.1:54247-68535 GCA_013400855.1 Buphagus erythrorhynchus
CGCCGGGCCGAGCCGGGCCGAGCCGGGCCGTGCGGGCCCAGGGCGGGGGCCATGGCGCTGCCCGTGCTGTCCAGCTCGGCCGTGAAGTTCCGCCGGGTCCTGGCGCACTTCCCGCAGGAGCTCAGCCTGGCCTTCGCCTACGGCTCCGGGGTGTTCCGGCAGGCGGGGGCCTCGGCCGAGCAGGGCGAGGTGAGCGCTCGGGCCCCGCGGCGTTCCGGGCCCCGGAGCCGGCCCGGCGCTGCGCGTGTGGAGCGGTCCCGAATCCCCAGGGAATAGCGGCGGGCGGGTGTCCGGTCCGTGCCCAGGGCTGTCGGGTCCGTGCGCAGGGCTGTCCGGCCCGTGCCCAGGAGTGTCCGGTCCGTGCCCAGGGCTGTCCGGTCCGTGCCCAGGGCTGTCCGGCCCGTGCCCAGGGCTGTCCGGTCCGTGCCCAGGGGTGTCCGGCCCGTGCCCAGGGGTGTCCGGCCCGTGCCCAGGAGTGTCCGGTCCGTGCCCAGGGCTGTCCGGCCCGTGCCCAGGGCTGTCCGGCCCGTGCCCAGGGCTGTCCGGTCCGTGCCCAGGGGTGTCCGGTCCGTGCCCAGGGGTGTCCGGTCCGTGCCCAGGGCTGTCCGGTCCGTGCCCAGGGGTGTCCGGTCCGTGCCCAGGGCTGTCCGGCCCGTGCCCAGGGCTGTCCGGCCCGTGCCCAGGGCTGTCCGGTCCGTGCCCAGGGCTGTCCGGCCTGTTCCCGGCAGTGGGGTTGGCTCTGTGGGGGCTCGGGGTCCCTCTCAGCCCACTGTAACCCACTGCGTGTCAGGTTATTTACCGCTGCTTATAGAGAGAGTTATTACAGCTTGTCCAGCTGCTGTGCACCGTATGAGGGGAATTTAAAATATATATCCGCAGTGAATTGGCAGTCTGGGGGGCTTCCTCATCTTCTGAGGGCCAACAGCTTGGAAATAATGTTTATTTGTATTTTTTGTGTTTTGTTGACAAAAGCAAAGAATTGCACTACAAAGGAATGTCCTAGAAATGCAGTTCCTTGCTGCCAGCTCTGGGGTGGTGCCTTTATCTGCCCACACTCCCCAATTCCAAAATTTCTATTGCCAAAAAGTGCTGTTCATTAGCACTGTTTGCTGTTCCACTGGACTGTGAATTAGGGGGTGAAGATCTTACACCTGCTTCTCTGTTTTGGAGGGCTGAAGTTTAGTCATGACCAGGACAGGAAAATTTTGGGCTGTCTGATGTACATACAGTACATGATGTACATACCTTTAAACTGTATCTGACATTAATACTTGTGGTTTGGGTTTTATTTTTATTTTTTTACTCATGAAAAATATTTCGCTAGAAGTTCGATGCCATGTATATCTTAAATTATTATTATAACATTGGTTCTTCTTGACATTTAACCCCCCTCACTCCTCTTGTTATCCTCAGACAAATATGCTGGACTTTGTGTTTGCTGTTGATGATGCTGTGACCTGGCATATGACAAACTTGTTAAAGAACAGGAGTCATTATTCCTTCCTTAAATTTTTTGGGCCCAAAAAGATAAGTACTGTACAGAGATATGGAGCAGGAATTTACTACAACACCTTAGTGCCATGCAATGACAGGGTAAGTACAAGTAGTCTGAGTGAATTAAGTCAAATATTTATGTCTGTGAAGTATTAAAATGATTAGCTTAAAGCAGATTTCAGGAAGCAAATATTGCAGATTGTAATTGTAGATTAACTTGTGGTATCTTCAATATTTATGTCTCAAACTGCTTCACTAACAGCATTTTAATTAAAAAGCAAACAGAGCAGCTGGTCTTGCACCTTAAAAGTGTGAGCAGCATTTAGAACTTACAGCTAAAGCATTTCAGGAATTGGATTTCTATTCATCATTGCTTTCTGTCTGCCAGTTTTGGTGGTGCTTAATTTCAGCAGTTGACCATGGAGGAGCAAAGCAGACTGTTTGATATAAAATGCAAGTTACAACAGCAAGCTGGAATTGACATTTGTGTTGTTTAGTGTCTCGTATCCTGACCTGTGGGGCTTGGGTGTAATTAATGGTTCTGGTGAGGGTTCTTGTCCAGCAAGTCCTGTCCCTGCACCTCTGTGTTTGGTAGAGAGCAGTGAGGGAAACACTGTCAGTCTTGCTGTTCCTGTCCCTGTACGAGGTTTTGGGCTTTAAACCTTATTTGTTTCATGTAAAAAGAGATTTGGAATTTCATTTGAAGGACCAGTGGTGTTTGCCATCATGTTGTGTTCTTGGTTCTTTATGCCCTTGTCTTATGTTCTAATGACTCAGTCATATCCCAGGCTGTGGTCCTTTGTTATCCAGAAATTCTGGAGCTGGCTGCCTTGCTGTGGTGATAATCTTTGGAAATTCAGGTAGTGCAGGTTGGTAACAATCTGTGGAAAGTCCCATGTTTTTTCCAGTTACATAAAATAAGCTGCAAAATCACAATTTTTTTCCTAACATCAAAGGGCAAAAGAAAAAACTACCTGATGCACACCCCACCTCCCAATAACAGCATACATAAATGTCTGGAGGTTTTAATTTAGGTCTCTGACAAACTATTGCTTGAGTTTTTTTAATATCATAAAGGATAATGTGGATTATTCCAGCTACTGTAATATTTGGCTGCTGACTTTATTGCAACTTTGATTCTAGAAAGGATCTTAGTTTCATGTATTCCATTTTGTCCCTGCAGAAGTTTGAATGTAAAAGGAGATTTTTATTTTACCTCGTATATGTTAATTACAACATAAAAACCTTTTCCAGATTCTTATTGGAGATATATATGCCTTAGAATTAAGGACAGTTATGGCAAGTAGAAAGTTCCATGCAGGGAAAACGGTGTAGGTATAGATTTTTTCAAAAGCCTTTCTTTTGCTTTGTTTTCTGCAGATGATAAAATATGGAGTAATTAGCACTGATGCCCTGATTGAGGATTTGCTTCACTGGAAAACTCTCTATGTGGCTGGGCGCCTACAAAAGCCGGTAACTGCTCAGTTTTCTCTCTGGAAATGCAGGAAATTACGGGGCTGGAAATAATCAGTTGGATTTTGAACTTTATCTGGTAGGGATCTGTGCAGGAGTACTGCACAAATAATCTGCCCTGATTTAGGGGTATAGGCACAGAGGGATAATCTCTCAGAGAGGAGGTGAGATAATGATATTCTTAATGATGTTCTGTTGAAAATGAACCCCTAAAGGTGAGTGTATTAATAACAGTTTTCTGCCTGTAGTAAATCTTGAACTGGACTCTATTAATACCAAGTCCCTTTAATGTTAAATGTATTATTTGCCTTTTATAAGAGATTATGGAGGTGGCCAAAATTTAACACAGATAAAGAATGGAAATCTTTAAAGATGAAAGCAGCTTTGCTGTGCAGTTACTGTCTGATTCATAATTGAATGAGCCATGGATTCTGCGTGTTGGATTTTCTCCTCCATATTTGAATCATAAAAAATAATCTTTGCTTTCCCCCTTGTGCCTGCCTCGAAGTGCTTTCAGCAGATGGCAGCAGTGCTAAGGGAAAATTTGTTACCAGGGGAGGGGTAGAATTAGAGGAGAGATCTCTTAAGGTCTTAGAACAGAAGTTAGTTATGCTTTTAGCTAAAAAACTTGGAGTGAAAGTTTGAATAGATTGTCTCAGACTACTGGCTTTATCTCCAGAGAAGTATTACAGCATGATCCAGGTTAGAGCAGTTGTTGTCTTTGTAAAGAATGAAACTTAATCCATTGAGAAAGATAACTGAAGGGAGAATTCTGGATGTCACATCAACAGTGAATAGTGAACAGCTGTTTTCAGTGTAACTGCCATTTGCTGCTGCTTTGATTTGTGACATGATACAGTGAATATAAATGCTCTGTTCTGTGAAAAAGCCTTCCTTAACTGTGGTACTCTGTCAGCTTTACCCCAAGAATCAACATTCATGTTTTACCAGGGTGATAACCATTGCACTCTGACTTCCTGGGAGATTTGTAGCTCTCTGAACCGTTGAAAATTTGTTCATAAATGCTGTCAAGTGTTTCAGGAATTCAGATTTTGAAGCCTGGTGTATTTTCTTTTGAAAAAACCCTGCTTTGTATTGGGGGGATTTTTAGAAAAGGAGGAGGTTATTCCTTTTGCTTCTGTAAAGCAAGGCTGGTGTCTTCCATGAGGAGGAAGAGCATCTCTGCTGAGTTTCATGTTTTAAAAAGCTCTGGTGGTGTCCTTGACAGGTCCATAACTCGCTGATGTTTCCATGGCAATCCTAAGGTATCTCAGTCACCTGTGTGGCTGCTTGGGGTGCCACAGATTTTTCAGTTCTGACTTTCCTTAGATTTCCCTGTAGTGACAAGTTAGGAATGTATATCTAAGTGAATTGCTTGGTGAGATTTGTTCACAATGGCCAGTGAGTGGGTTTGAATTTTAAGGTGTTGCAGAGTAGACAAATATTAAAAAGCTGCCTTTTATAAACTAGGCAGTATTGCTTAACCAGAACACTTGACAAACTCACACCAAGCAGAGATTCCTAGGGGAGTTGTTTCTGGAGGTGCACAGTTACCCATCTCCTAAACCCCTTCCCTTCATCTGCCAGTGTGTTTCTATCTTCAGTTCTTACCAAAGATCTGCTTTTTATTCCAGTATATTTCCATATCCTAGGTGATTGGATTCTCCAGTCGGTTTCAATGTTTCCTAAAAATAAACACTTCTTGTGGCAGGTAGAGGCATTCAGGTGATCTGTTCCTCATGGATAAGTGAAGATCCCCTCGAGTTCACATTCTGCTCATGCAAAGGGCAAAAATAAAGCCCTACTTCTTCTAGGACAACCCCTGTCTGAGAAACTACTTGAAACATTTGACAGGGGAGTCCTCTGTTAAAAAAAATAAAAAGGGTGAAGATGAATAAGAGAACTTACCTCTGTCTGGTGTTCTGTTCTCTTTTAGTATAGATTGCACAATCACATGTGGAGTATTTCTGTTGATGCATTCATATGTCCTGTTCTGATTAATCTTAAATTTAGAGGTATGAAAAGGTGGCTAGCTCTTCAGAGATTAGCTAATGTCTGGTGCATATAGCACTTCCAAACCTGTGTGTGAAAACAGCTTTTTCTAGCAGAGTGTTAATTCTTAAAAACATGTTTGTTTCTCTCACGTGGTGGGGATACTCTAGTACTTGTTGTACCATGCTATTAAGATCTAATCTAAAATTAATTTCTTACTCAATCCGGCATGAAAAATAAATAACGTTTCTAGCTCCAACTTCAGTAGCACTTTCCTGAAGTCTTGCTTCCAATGGCTCTGCTTTTCCAGGTGAAAATCCTGGCCCAGAATGAGAACAGCAGGCTGCAAGCTGCTCTTGTCAGCAACCTGAAGAGTGCAGTGACAGCAGCCTTCCTCATGTTGCCAGAGAGCTTCTCTGAAGAGGATCTTTACATGCAGATTGCAGGACTCTCCTACTCTGGTGAGTGTGGGGGGTCTGAAGGGGCTGACAGGAGCTGGAGTTGGAGCTGCTGGAGCCCAGCTGGAGTCTCATGTGTGATAAGTCATCTCCCTTCTTGCTTTGCACCAAGAATTCTCTCTGAATGGTGGTTACATAACAGCTCCAGTCATTGGGCTTATTCACAGGAAATAGGTGTAGCTGCATCAGCAACGCTGCCTATACCTGCTTGATTTGTGAACAGCTAAGTGTGAGTGATTTGAAATGATGAAATAATGAGGGCTCTCTTCTGTTTGCATGGATTGTATTTTGGTGGAATGTTTCAAAACCTTGGGAAAAAAATTTTTCTTTCCACTCAGTGCAGTGTTGAGTCATCTGATAGTCTGACTCATACCTTGTCATCTCTTTTTGAGTGTGCTGTGTTTAAGGTTCTTATTTAGTTAACTTAAAGATCCAGATTATGGTTTTTTGATTTACATTTAACACACCTGCTTGGTATTTGTTGAGTTTCTCTTTTTTTTTAAGGAATTGTTAAGGAAAAATACTTAAGAAACTACTGCAAATGGTTCTTCAATATAAGATGTAATTGTTACAATTTAACTCAGCATTGCTTTTAAAATGCTGACATCCTTACTGGAATTACTATGAAGGAGTTTAGTTGGAGTTGTACTTTACACAGCACTTCCTTGGCTCAAACAGAAATGGAGTTTTGGCTTTTAAAGGAAGCTCATGGGGGTCTAAGCTGCAGCTTGGCTGCAGTGGGGAGTGTCACTGTTTTATGTAACACTTCTCAGGGCAGTTCAGATTGCACCTGGCTTTTCCAGAGCAGTTCTTTCCTGAATTGTTGCCTGTGTTAAAGCACCAGGAAGAGGGTGCTGACAGTGGGATTGTCAGCCAGGGGTGTTCACTGCTTATCTGCCCACCTGAAACCTGCCCAGCACTGGCATTGGATTCTTGCTGGGCACTAGTGACCAAGATACCTTTTATTTTCTCTTTGGAATAGTGCAGTTAAACAAAAATCAGTAAAATGCTGAGACTGGCTGTGCTGTGTGAACAAAGCTGAAGCAGAACAGCTCCCAGTTGGGAATGTACAAGAAAACGGCTGCTTGTGGATATTTATTTTGCTGCCATTTTGTTAAGTCTTTCAGAGGCTGTACTAGCAGACAAAATTGATTTTATGTGTTACTCTAATCAGTCTCCTTGGAGACTGCTGAAAAGAGTTGTTCATGCTTTAATTTAGAAAATGTTTATCCTTTATTTTTTCCTGCATTTTTTGAGAGCACTGAGTCAGTACCATTTATATGCGAAGTGTTTGTTTTGTGGCTTGGCATAAACTGAAATAAACTAAGGAAGGCTAGCAAGTTGCCACCTTTCAGCAACATTTATCTCCTGAATGTGGGAAGTGGGAAAAGGAATTGATTCACAATGTTGGTTGTTGGTACAAGCTACACTGAGCATCTAACTCCTGGCTGGAAACCCAGCAAGCAGCCAGGCTGGTACCTAACAGAGGTAGTGGAATGCTTTCACACAGACTGACTGGCTTTTAATTTATTCTGTTTTCTTTCAGTCATGTATCTGAAAAGATAGTGTAAAGGCCAGTAATGTAACAGTGGTGTTAAAAGGAATTTCTTTTTGAAACTATTAACATAGTACATAGCTAAGAGGAAAAATGATCCAGTGATCTTACCATGACTGCCATTAGCTGAACTCTAGGTACTGCCCTTGAGTGTGGAAACAATGCAAATTATTACCTCTCAAATTGGAAAATTTAACCTCATTTGCTTGTGGATACAAAGTATGAGGACTGGGCAATTTGTTTAGTACTTGTTGAGACTGAGGTATAATTGCAAAGACTGTTACTGTTACTTGACAGCTGGAATTATTTTGTTGTCCGAGTGAAGATGTGGACAGCTGGGCTGATGGCATTTTGTCAGAGGCCACATAACAATATGTGCCTTCAAGGACATTTTTTCTGTGCTTGAAGGTGTTTGAATAGGTTTTCTTTACTCTTAGAAGATGATTATTGTGGATTATGTTGGCCTATATAATAGTGGAGAATAGAGTTTTAGATGACAGCTCTGTACTATATTGATTTCTGTTATATTCTCCTTCGTGTTTTTGGGGTTTTCCTAATGGCTTAACTGTCTCTTTTCCTGCCCAGGTGATTTCAGAATGATAATAGGAGAGGACAAATCCAAAGTGCAGAACATAGTGAAGCCCAACGTTGCCCATTTCCAGAAGCTGTACAGTACCATACTCCAGGACTGCCCTCAAGTGGTGTACAAGCACCAGCTGGGAAGGCTCGAGGCAAGTGTTCTCCTGCTAAACAGCTTTAAACAAGCAAGTGCTTTATCACTGACAGAAGGCAGGAGTTGTGCCATGCACCAGGAGGGCAGTGTAGTCTCTGTGCTTGCTGTTTGTTATGTTTCTGTTGTTTAGTTAATTCTGCAGACTCGCCTTAAATACCAGTGTTTTCATATGGAGGAACTACTGCTCATTTTCTGTGAGTATGGGCACAGAATAGACCCCAGCAAGGAAACCAGAGCAGATCATTGTAGAACGTGTGTTCTAATGGCTTCCATATGGGAATAACAGGCTAGGAAGTGAGGAATAAACAGATGGTTTGTGTTAGAGAGATGAGGCTGTAACTCAGAGGTGCAACTTTCTACAATCAAAAACTGCATCTCACAAAAAACCTCCTCAAGTTCTGACTGTGAAGATCAGCTGACTAAACCCAAGTGAAATTCTGGCATTAATACCCATACAAAACCATTTTTTCCTTAGTTTTTTGGGAAATCCAGAGTGACCAATATCTTGAATTCCATCTTTCTGGTGCAACATTGCAGTTATGGGAGAGATACCACAGTCAGTAGCAATTTTTCCTTTTGTAATCTGCACGTCCTTGTGTGAATATTCAAGTGTTTTATAAACTTCATAGTGAAGTCACAAATAGCACCACTTGTCTCATGGATGTGGGCATCTCTTTTATCCTCAAGCCTTGGTAATTCTCTCCCAAATGCCACCTTTTAGGATGTGTCTTTGTTAGAAATTGGTTTAACTGCAGGCTTGAGTACAGTAAACAGTTTTACTACAATGCTTTGGGAGAAAACACAGGCAAATCTGTATTATCTTGCAGCTGTCTCCGTGTTTTGTTATTACTTGTGAACAGTTTGGTGGAAGCAATATTTAAATGAGTTTGGGAAAGAATTAGTAAAACTTCCTTCAAGAAAAAATTCCTTTAAACAAATCCTGGTAGCATACTGCAAATTTATTGCTGGATAATAAATCTCTCCACCATCCCATAACAGTCATCAAGACTGCCTCAAATCAAGAGGAAAATGAGGGCATTTAATCAACAAAGTGCTTTAATACTTTATTGCTCACACCTTCCTGTGGTTATTGGCAGTTACTGCCCAGACTGAGGTGGCTGAGTGCTGTTGGGGGTGCAGTTAACACAGAATAGAACCCCCTTCTCCAGGAGCTACAGAGCAAATTCCTTCTTCAAAGGTCCCTGAGAGCCAAGGGAAGGCAGAGCCCAGCTCTGAGTTTTGGTTCAGGCATGGATTCCTCCCACACAATGCTCAGAGCTGCTCACTGTCAGTGCCTCTGGAGTAGGGGCTGACTCATCTGGAGATCATTTTCTCCACACTGACAAAAGGGAGTGGAGAGGGCAACCAGACTCCTGTCTGATGTCTCCATGAAGTGGCTAAAACCTTGTGTAGGAGGAATGGAGCTCTTCAGATTTTCCTCCACTTTTGGAGAGCTCTGCCCCATTGTGCATTACATTTTGGAGAAATCTGTCCAGGCCTGCATGTTGGTGTCATTGTATTGAAAAAAGGCTCGTTGGATTTCTGATTTAGATTGGAAAATGTGGGATGAATGTTTTCTTCAAATTATACAAACCAGATGTGGTTTGGAGTTTAAAGCAGAGAAAATGGTTTTCAAACTAAACTTGAAATGTGTGTGTGTCTGCAGTTTGATTATATTCAGGCAGAAGAAACTCAACTGAGTGGTCTTTGGGGAACTTTTTTTTTGTTGTCCTGTACTTATGTTTCCAAAGGAAATTGGATTCAACAGAAATGATACAGTTTCAATGAAAACTTACTTTCAGACACAGAAAGATCATGTGTGTCTTCCCTTGAATAAAAACCCTTGCACTTAGGCATTCTTCAAGTTGAGAACTGAGATACTGCATTTCCCTGTGCTTGGGAAGTTTTTACTGGCATTGTCAAGGACTTTTTCTAGTGAAATGGATCAGGTTCTGTGAGGTATTTATCAGAGGTCAATTTTCTGACTTCTTTTAAAGAAAAAGAAAACAGAATGTTTTTAATGTCTTATTTTTATCACATTCAGATTGATAAAAGTCCAGAAGGTCAATTTACACAACTTATGGCTTTGCCAAAGACCCTGCAACAGAAGATAACTGCTCTGGTAAACCCTCCTGGAAAGAACAGAGATGTGGAAGAAATATTACTGCAAGTTGCCCATGACCCTGACTGTGGATTTGTGGTGCATCAAGGTAGGTCTGGACCAGTGCCTGTTATCTCCTTTAAGACATGATAGATACACAAATCTATTGTATATGTTTTCCTATTTCAGAAGGGTGGGTTAAAGAAAAGGATGAAAAACTCCAGGAGATGAATCATGAAATACATTCCTAAAAGCCTGGGTTTGGATTTGATTGCAGACAGCTTATCTGAAATATTATCAGTAGCATTCCTAGTGGTGCAGAAAGATGTGTTTTGGTTTGGGTCCTGAAAGAGGCAGAATTTAAGGAATACCAGTGTGGCCTGCTTAGATGACCTAACTCTGGTGCTTCCATCTTCAGGCAAAACTTCATCAAAATACTGAGCTTTAGATCCTCCCAGTCATAGACTGCAAGGCTGAGGTCATTTTCTGACTTGCTGACATTTCCCTTTGCAGTCCTCATGGTTAGCCCAGACATGTGAGCCTGGCAGAGAACTCCAGCTTGGAGGAAAAAGGCTGAGGTGCTTCTCATCAGCACAACTGCTCTGAGGCAAGATTATGTCATATGAGCAAGTTAAAGCTGATGCTGCAGACACCAGTATTCTGGCACACTGCAGGAAAAGGAAAAAGTTTAGTATTTGGAGTCCTTTATGCATTTTAAGAACCTGACAAGTTTTCTGTTCCAGGTAGCAAATTTTGCAAGCTCCCTGAGCACAGCAAAAATTCCCAAGAAGCCTGGGAGCCACTAGACACTAACCATGGAGCTGAGGGAGCTCTCAGCCTGATTTTTGGGGGGGAAATAAAGCTCCTGGGTGCTGCAGTTCTCCATGGGCAGCCTGGGATGAACAGCCCCTGGACATGGAGGTGTTCAGCTTCTTTCTTGGGCTGGGCTGGAGCAGTAGAGGGATAAAAGCTGGATCTGGGAGCAGGGCCTGCAGTGTTTGAACTGCACACAGAGCTCTGAGTGCCCCTGAGCTCGGGCTGTTGTGCTTGTATGGCTGCAGCTGTGGCTGCACAGGGAGCAGCAGTGCAGCAGCAAACTGCACACATCTTCTCAGGCCTGCAGTCTGAACTCTTAGGAGAACAAATCAAGATGTTCTTTCACTTCTGTGGCCAAAGCATTTTCCTAGTTCATCAGTCTGGGTAAGGGTCAGGCCAAGCATTTTGGGAATCGAACAAGACAGAGCTGATTACTCGAGTTGAATTGCATTGTCCCAAGATACTTTGCTACATCAACACAATTTGTTCCTTCCCTATTCCTACCCCTCAAATGATTTTCCAGTGGAATATTGTATCCTTACTTATACATGGATTATGCTAAGCTTTGTTCTTCAGTACAGAAGCAGGATTTAAAAATAATTGAAATTATATTCTGTGGGTCAATGCAGAATGTGCCAGTTTGGAGGATTAGCTCTGAGACTGCTGCAGTTGTACATTTTTTCAAGTATTTAGTCATATGAGTACTTTTGTGCATATCAGTGTGCTTTTATATGTGTTAGAACAAATATAACTTAATAGTTCTGAAAAAAGTTTTAATATTTTTTTAAACTGTTCTATTAAGAGCCCCTGGACAATGAGAATTGAATGTGCCACAGTGCAAAGTGGTAAACAAGCCTTGTCTCCAAAAGCTGCAGTTTAGAAAAGCCAGGGAGGAACTGCACAATGGAGATATCTCTGCTTGATCAGAGGAGTGCCAAATCCCAATTTCATGTTGAAGTAAACAGGGAATATCATTTGTTCTGCTCTAGAATGTTAATTTACCAGCACTTAGATGAAACAACTCTGAATCCTTTGTGATTAATCATCTTAGCAGAGAACTAATGGGAGCACTAAATAAATGGATTTGATCAATTTCTACTGCTTGTTTTCTGTTTTAATACTGATTTGGGGATTTTTCTGTATGTTACATATAAAATAAATTAAAATACTTTAGAGAATACTTTTAATTAGTGTGAAAAAGCAGAGCAAACACAAATTTTCTCAGTATATGTTTTATTTTCAGGCTAGCTTGATTGTATAACTGGAACAATATTTAACTTGTGCATGGTGTGGGGAAAAAATCCCCACACAAGTGCTGAGATGGGTAACATCTGTGTGCTTTTCCCTCTGCAGGCATTTCAGGAATTGTGAGACCCTCCAGTATAGTGCAGAGTGCTAAAACCATCCTGACAGCTGGTAAGAATGTGTGTGATTTCTATCAACATGGGCCTTCTGATTTCACACAGGAAAAATGACAGGGCCCCAAGACTATCTTGCTACAGGAGTTTAAAGAACAAACTTTTTGTGTGTTTCATTCTAAGTCCCTGGGATATAAAAGCAACATTTAAAGCAGAGGCTTTATTGCAAAATGATGAAATGCTGAAAGGGACTGGAGTCTTTGTGACTCTTAAACAAACCAAACAACAACATCAGCTTCCATTTTCTCAGTTTGTGGATCCATGAAAAGGAGATTTTGTGGACCAAATAATAGGAAGGGAGGAGTGAAAGACAGTGTTATTCCTGTTGAATTCCAGTTGTCCTGAGTGCCCTGTGGGGCAGAGCTGGTTAAGTGCAGGAGTAGGACAGAAATAGTTAAGCTGTGGAGATTATTTGCTCTCTTTCTCCCTGTTCTGATGGACAGAGAATCACCTCTGGGGCTCCTCAGCTCCTCGTGTGTTGTGCAGTAAATCACTGACAGCCCCTCCTGGCACGGGCTCTTTGGGGGCTCCCAATGTATCTTGGAGTAGCACCTGTAATTTTTATTGTGGTTTCTGATTCTTGCACCTGAAATCAGTTATTTGTAAAATGTCTCTATTTCCCTTGATCTTAACTGCTTTTTGCTTTATATATAGTGGCTTTTTCCCCTTTCAAACAAACTGTAGTTTCCTTCTAATCAGTTATGTAGAGTTGTATTTAAAAGCTATTTTCTACTAGTGGTTTTAGTGGTGAAAGCATATTTTTGTGACTTGATTTAGGTAGAGCAAGGCAATTTTGGTCCTTTGCCTCCAGCACAAGCCAAATTTGAGCAAGGAGGCTTGGAGGAGTGGATTTTTCGTACTTTTTTTGCATGATTTAGGGTTTTTTGGGTTTTTTAAATATATTTGCATTCTTCTGCCAGAATCTGGTCAAAACCTTTAGTGACAGAATTCAGGAGTGAAATTTAACTGCTCAGGGATATCACCTCAGTAGTTTTGAGGTGTGATATTTATGTGATCTGCCCTGGAATTGAGGAGGGATGGGTGTCCATGGCTTTAGAATTAATTAGCAAAAACCTTTTGCCCTTTTTAGTTTTTCTTTAATATTTGTCTCCAAACACTTATGATTGAGTTTATATTAAATCTGTCAATATCTTCCAATGAAGATTTTCTCCCAGTCATGGTTTCTTAATTTAAAATGCATCACTGGGGCAGCATTCCTGGCTGTGCCAGCTCTTGGGCTCTCCATGTTCATAGGATACAGAATTTACACAGAGAAAACAGGAATGTGGCTCCTGCATGGAAGTATTGGCTTGACTCAGGCAAGGAATGTGTTTTACAGGAAAGTATGGAGCTTTAAATTCAGTCCCTGAAGATGCTGCATTTCTTTCTTTATTCTTTTTCCAAATCTTGTTTAATATTCTATTCCCCTAAGACCTATTTTCACACTTTCTAGTAGAGACTTTAGGAAAAATATAAGGCTCTGACCTTCTGCAGTGCTTATGTCAGGAATAGTAGCTTAAAATAAAAGAATTTTGAAAGGGAATCATGGAGTCTGTGGCTCCATTAAGCTCTTTTTATTGCTGTTCCTAATAACTGTACAAATACTTGGCTTGCAAAAAAGTTTTCATTAGCTGGCCGTCACTCTTCCTTTTGAAGTGTTCTAGGGGATCCAGTCTGTTTTCTTTCACTGATTATTTTATCTTAAGAACACCAGCAAAGGTGAGAAGCCTGCTCACAACATGGCAGTGCAGTGTCCAGCATTTCTAAATTCAATGGTAAATCAGCAATAGCTGTGCTGAGCTGCCATGCTGGGTATTAACATTACTGGCAAGGAGCACAAGAAGGAATTTCAACCCATTTGAGAGAACTTTTCTCATCTTTCTCTGCCAATGTGGTTTTCAAGTGGAGTTCCAGCTCTGTGTTTTTGTTTGTTGTTAAATGCCCTGTTTAGTTTTTGAAAATGTGCCTGTGTATTTCTTCGAGGCTGTGGTGAGGTTGCCTCTCTGTTTCCCATTAGAGATGGCACCAGGGTTTGATTTGTTTTCCCACATAGCCAGAGCCTGCCTGGGCTTAGGGAACTCACTTGGTAACTCTTATATTTAGCTCCTCTGAAGATGTTGATAGTTCTTTAGCTTCTTTCTTCTTTATATTTTCCTCAAGGAATGCTGCAAGCCTTGAAAAAATTTCTATAAATACAATCTTACAGATTAAACCAGCAGTTGAAGCATTTGTCCAAGATACTTTTAAG
>VZTT01021829.1:0-22094 GCA_013400855.1 Buphagus erythrorhynchus
AGCAACAGAGCAGAAAATCCAATGAGATGCAAGTCTGAATGATTATTAATACAACTGAAATTGTGCATACAAGATTTAAGATTTTTTTTAAAGCTTTGAAACCCTTGGATTTCTGCAGACTGTAATTTCTCCCAGTGTTTGCCATGTATGAAATTTTCCAAAGCAGGTTTTGTTTGGAACAGAACATCAGATCACAGAACTGTCAGAGGAGGAGAGCTAATGCTGTGTAAAGGGGCTGTGCTAGGCTACAGGCTTTTCTTGTTTCAGAAGAAGCAGAAGACAAGCACAGGGCTCACTGGTTAGGAATAATAACCCTGAGCAGTGCCAGAGGTGAGGCAAAGGGAGCTGCAGAGAGTTGATACCTCCCTTGAGATTCTAACCCATAGAAACGGTCAAGACAATTAAGATTTTGCACCTAAATGCCAATTTAATGTATTTCAGATGCAAATTCAATTACCTGTTTTAAAGGAATCTAAGTTTAATTAACCTAGGTCTCAAATTAATGTAAACTAATTAACCATTGTTTATAAATATGTTTCAGAAGACAATACCTAGTTCAGTAGGTCTCTAATGGTAGAAAATGTGCTTTCTTTACCAACAATTTGTTCTTGGGAATTAGAAAAATAATTGTGCAGCTACAAAGTAAGGTCTAATACTCTCTTACAGTGGTGTCAAAAGTCAAGTTTGAAAAATAGTTCTTTCTAATTATTGTAGTACAAGAATATGACTCTAAGAAGACTGACATTTGTGTCCTACAAACACATTATCTTATTTTTAAATGGTGACAGCAATAGTTCACTTACAGACCAGGCTGGATGGGTTCTGAACAACCTGGTCTAGTTAAAGGTGTCATTGCTTAAGGCAGAGAGGCTGGAACAAGGTGATCTTTAAGATCCCTTCCAAACCAAATCAAGCCATTCTATGATTCTATGTTATAAATACCAGCAAAGAATATTACATAAGTGGAAGCACAGAGCAAACTTGCAAGTGCTACAGCAAGAGTGCTAAATTTCCAATGTGTTTTAGATCTTGAGAGTGAAAACAAACTATATTTTGACAGGCAACAGTTGGAGGCTCAAATGGCTGGAGAAGCCACTCTTTTAATCTTCTTGGTGAACAGTGAGAAAGCAGATTTTTTTCACGGTGTTCACTGATTCGTATCCACTGTCCCAGGATTTCTTCCACTGAACTACACCTTGAGGTGCTACAGGAGCATTCTTGACTTCTCTAACAATAAGCTGACCCATCATTCAAAGAGAAACAGTTTTGCAAGCAAATTATATCACACTGGATGAGGAATCATTGTGCTGTAATCAGCTGTAGAAGCAACAGCTTAAGGATGCTAGTAACTACAGATGGGGGTAGGAAAATGCCATCAAATAAACAGAAGGAAGGCAAACCCAATGCTTTGATGGCAGTATTTGTCAGCTCTTTCACTACTGAACCGGAGTCAGTTCAAACTTTGAAGCTGATCAGCACTCTGATCAGCAGCTATGCTTCTGCCTCAGATGCTCATTGAGTGGCAGCATGTCCTAGATACCACATGGAATGGTGCCTCTGATGCACAGATTAAATGCTGCATTTCCCAGAGAACTCTGAAGCCTTTCCTTTATTAGGAAGGTTTTAGCTTTCTTGAAATAGATGATAACAAACAAAAATCTTAATGGAGACAAGACAGAGGGCTGATTTACAGTTAGCCCTTTATCTACATAGAATCTACATGTTGAGATACTTGGCATGGGCATGTGATACATCAGCTCCTGGAGGATGGTCCCCAAGCCTGAGTTTGGCACATAAGCTCTCCCCAAAAGTGGAATCCACATGGAAAGTAAGGAAAAGCCTCTTAAACAGGTATAAATCTCAAAAGAGGGGGGATTTTTGTTTCATGTCCTTTGTCAGCACATTGAGCCACTTCACTGCAGCCTGTTTTCAGCAAGGATTCAAAACCTGGGACTAGGCAACTCAGCATCATTGAATTATTTAAGCCAGGAAAGACCTTCCTAGAATCACATTCTTGTACTGCCAATTAGGAATAATTACTTTTAATTAATGGTTGGACCAACCATTTTTTAAATAATGGCTTTGGCCAACTGAATGAGTACAAGTAATTTGGAACTGATTTGACTTGACTAGATGGGAAGAATTTTAGTTAACAATATTTTTTTCCAGGACAAAATGCAAAGACTCACATGTTCCTCATGAAAACTTAAATTTCTCTGGGATGCTTGTAAGGATAAGTAAAATACAGCCAATTACACCTTTTATTAAATTACCACATAACATGTTCTATGAACTGAATACTAGGCTGCTGGCAGCTCTTAAAATACACTTCATAAGTAAATACCACTGAATGGGGACATTTTAAAACCAGAGACTTTTTCTTGATTGACTTTTTGGTTTTGCTTCTCTATGCTATAGTCCCATCTTCAGGTGACATAAAACTGTGTAAAGTAGTAATTAAGAGATAGATGGGTAAATAGTTGTAACCTGCAAAAATGTATTTTGGGAAGATGGAGTGTTTGAGAGCCAAGAATGACAGTTGCTTATATTTACATGATAGAAGACTTTGCTTTGAAAAACAGAGCTCAGAAAAGGATTTAGGGGTCATTATAGATAATCGCCTCAATGTAAGCTGTCTGGGCAATGCTGTTGCAAAAAGTACTAATGAGATTCTTTAATATGGGTGGGGGAGAATAATATGAAGCAGAAATAATGAAGCATTTCAGCATCATTTGGCAGCACTGCCAAGACCCTTACTAGGTTACTGAATGCTATTCTAGTGTCTGTGTTTTAAGAGGATTTGAAGACATTGGACAGAGTTCAAGTGAATGTCACAAATGAATTCTCTGGCTTTAAAAAAAAGCCCATGCCTTCTGACGTGATGGGTAAGAAGCTCAGCATATTCAGCTCACTGAAGAGAAAGTGTAGCCATACCTTCATCACACTGTGTAGATAATTGCTCCTGGGAAAGACATACGTGAGGAGCTTTCCAATCTGGCTGACAAAGATCCAGTGAATCAAAGTTGAAGTCAGAAAAATTCAACCTTGAAATAAGGGGAAATTTCCCAGCAACAAAGTAATGAAAGACAGAAACAGCTTATCAGGGGACCTGGTGAAACCACCATCACTCTAAAGATACACTTTTGGCCCAGTTTCAGACTAGATGATTGTGATTGTCCTTCCTGGCTCGGCTCCTGTGACCCCTTAGTTCCCCTATGCACAGCTTTATTTCCTCAGCCCTTGGTGGAACAGGACTGCCTATACTGTAATCAGTGTGCTTGCAATGCTTCCATGATGGCTCAAATGATGCTACAGGGGCTATGCCTGGCAAGGATGAAGGGGTTTTTGTGGGGCCACGTTGGCCTCATGGTCAGGGAGAAGAGGTAACCTTATGTCCTGTTCTGACATAGATAGTCAGGTAAGGTTTGGATAGCAGGTATTTGAGAGATCATAATACATTCCTAAGGATGCAAACCAAGTGTAAAATCTTGGATAACAGTGGAGAGGGATCAACCCTTGTGAAGCCACAAATGTTTTCCTTTACATTAAGGTCAAAACTATTTTGAAATGTCACCCTGCTTTCTCCAAACTCATCCACAGAGCACTTGGAAAGTGAAGCACATTACAGATATGGTCAGATCTGATTCTAGTGTGCTTGCTGAAGGGAGTCACACTAGCCAACTTCACTGGTCTAAAAATTTAGAAGGCACCAGGTGCTTATTCAGAGGCAGGATCCTCCAGGAGAAACTCTACACTGGGGAGCACTGCAGACAGACAGATGCACTTGCTGTGGGATAGACAGGTGGGGAGAGCAGACTATCAGCACCTCTGACACAATTGCCTAAAGATAGCATTTGAAATCAAATGTATATAGCAGCCATACTTACAAATACAACACATGAAGCAGCAATGAGTTTCCACCTGAAGCATCAGTGAATAAACATGGTTCTTGACTCCAGTGAAACCCCACCCAGCAGCTGGAATTAGAAACATTAATCCCATGGCACTGCCCATCATTAAAGGCTCCATCTACCACCAAACAGCTGTGTAACTACTGCTGGCTGAACCTTAGTGCTTTGAAATAGGATTAGGAAGAAATTAAAAGAGAAGCAAGCATTGCAAGCATCTGTAAAACAAGCAATACCTTAGTGTCTTTTATTACATGGACCAAATGATAAAATTGGTGTTCTTTTGCAGTTACTCTTTCTCAGAATTCATGATCAGCAAAAATGAGAGTATTACAAACAAAACTAATTCAGGACTAGAGGCATGTCAGAATCCTACCACCCAATAGTCCTTGCTTACACTGAGCATTTATTAACCTCTTTTTTGCTATAATATTTCAGAGGCCTGAGCTTGCCGCTTGTTCTGGTTTTCACTGGGTTAGATTTAATTTTCTTCATAGCAGCTGGTACACAGCAATGTTTTGGATTCAGTGTTTATAATACAGGAATGTTTTCCATATGGCTGATCAGCATTTACACAGAGCCAAGGCCTTTTCTGCTCCTCACCCCACCCCAGCAGTGAGGAGGCTGGTGGTGCACGAGGAGCTGGGAGAGGACACAACCAGGACAGCTGGCCCCAGCTGACCTAAGGGCTATTCCAGTCTGTATTACATCATGCTCAGTATATAAAGCTGGCAGAAGAAGGAAGAGGGGGACATTCAGAGCAATAGCATTTTTCTTTCCAAGTAGCTGTTACATGTCAGGAAGCTTGGCTTTTTTGGGGGACGGCTGAACACCTGCATGCCCATGGGATGTGCTGAATGAATTCCTTGTTTTGCTCTGCTTATGCATGTGGCTTTTGTTTTACTTATTAAACTGTATTTATTTCCACCCACAAGTTTTCTCACTTTTACTCTTCCAATTCCTCCCCATCCCACTGCAGGGGGAGTGAGTGAGCAGCTGTGTGGGGCTTAGTTGCTGGCTGGGGGTTAAACCAGGACACCACCGAAATCTACTCCATTGATTTAGCACCACAAAGAGAACACAATGCCTCAGACAAAGATGAACAAATAATTATCCAAAGGGATGGTGTTCTCTCCTTGGATGTCTCTAAATGGTGCCTGTTGTTTTTCTGGATAAAAACTATTTGTAGATATAGACAAATGACAGGATAGCAACAAGAAAGTGTCATCCTGTGAGAAAGGTGCCATATGGTACACAAATCCCATTAAGAGGCTTTAATTGTTATTTAAAAGCCTGCAGACAAGCAGGAATAAAAGGGAGCCCAGTTCAGACATTCTCTGGATGCTGATTTTGCTTCAGTTTTGGCTGCAGTCAGAATGCAAGATCCGTCCCTCCTCCCACTGGTAGCCACTAAATATGACTGGAAGAACACAGAATAACCCCCAATGCTGTGCATTGTATCTTCCCAAGTCACCAGGCTCCTGCAGTGCCTCGGTGCTAGCAGCCAGTCCTTTCTCAGTTGCACTGACAATTTAACTTAGAGAAGTTGGTTCATCTATAACGCATGATGGGAATTGCATGGTTTAAAATTTTTTGTGTCTCTATTCAGAAGCAGCCCACCCTTCTGCCAGAGCCATAAGGCCATGGCTGCAAACAACATTACTTGTCACTAGTCTGTTTCTTCTTTTTTTCTCTCCAGGTGGTGGAAAAGAAATGAGCTGGGAGGTCCTTCCAGGCGAGGTGGCTGTACTGTGACCAAGGGGCAGTGCTGGAGCTGCAGAGCTGCCATCTGCACTGGCTCCTCTCATCCCAGCCTGGGCTTTCTTGTCACTGTCATGGAGCAAGGAATACAGATGAGGAGCTGGCTAACTGCAGCCTCCAGCAGTCAAAAATTATGGCACAGAGCTAGCTTGCCAAGCTTCAGGCAGTGGAAAAAACTGACCTCTGAAAATGTATCCTGGCTGTTCCATCAAGGGTAAAACTGAAGTGTCTAGTTTGATTTTATTAAATTGGTGTATGGAAATATTACATAATTTAGAATCACAGGCTTTGGTTAAAGCTATGATTGTAAGGTTTTAAGCAGGTCAAGGGTCCAATTAAAAAAATTAAGTCCACAAAATTTAATCCCTCTGTACCTTTTTGCTTCAATGTGACTCTTGTTAACTCCCTAAAATTAGATTTTTAATCTCAGATTGGCACCCCATTCTCTGCCACTCAAGTAACACAAGCAGTGAGAAGATTATGGCCACTTATGTAGTATCTATTTTCCTATAATCCTTTTAGCACCATAAATGCTAAATATAGCATCCAGTTTAAATTAGCTTTAACCTCAAATTGACTCCAGTTAACCATGCAGGAACAGTCAGGAAAAAAAAAAAAGCAAAACCAAAAACAAACCACACCCAAAAGAAGGCTAGAAAGAGGTAGAAATATTCCCACACTTTAAAAAAAGAGGTAGTAAGCTGTTCAGTGCATATTAACAGATGACTGCAATAGTGGTGAATTGTCAACAGATTTTTGAAAATGTGAGGCTTGTGAGCCCTTAGTTGTCACACATGAGTAGATTGGTCACAGTATTCACCCTTACAGCCATCCCAAAAAGCACAACAAGAAACTGGGGCTCCTGCAGCTCCTTATTCCTGGCTATATTTACAAATCATTAACACTGAACATGGAGGCATTTATGTGAATCAAACTCTCACTATTTTTTTCCAGGAAACACTTTGTAGGCATCATGAGATTCTCACGAGGAAAACTGATACATCCCCTAATTAGGTGAGGACCACCATTGTAAGCCAGTAGTGAGAAGAGCTAAAACAGGCTCAAAACCTAGAACAGGGATGACTTCAGTAAAACAACTGCAGAGAGCCCTGCCTTTTGCTTGGCAATTGCTTCAGGAAGAAATAGGTCCTCAGCACCAAAGCTGGGGTCTCAGCAGGTGTCCCATTCTTGGAGAGGGATACCCCCTCAGGGTCCCAGGGAGTGGGTGCCAGCTCCTGCTGACCACAGCCAGCTTTACAGCTGCTGGGCCAGACCACCCCATGCATTTTACCTTGCACATTGATAGGTTACATACCTACTCATTAGCCTGTACATTCTATTTCTGCCTCTGCAACAGCACTTACTCTGACCAGCTCTGGTTTTCCACCAGCCAGTTTGCCTAAGGAGCATAACAGCAAATGAATCCCAATAACCAAATCATCCTGAAGTAAACAACCATGCACCAATAAAGTTACAGGTTCATCTCAAAACCTAATACTAGATTTATTTACTCCATTTCTTACTTTTGCCCTTTTCAAACACCACATGGAGACAAGGGAAGCCCACCTGCAGCAAGCCTGGCATTTCTTCATACTCCAGAGACAGCATGACTGCCAAACCCTACTCTGGCATGGGAAACAACATAGAGATGCAAATTAAAATATACCTGATTGTGTCTGCCTGTCAATTTTGCTTCAGCTTGTTAGGAACAATTAAACAGATGCCTAATGCTGAGCAGTAAAATGAGTACCCAGGAACTCTTCCCACAGTTTTCCTCCTTCACTTGGAGGACTGCCACATACACAGATTGCGACATTCTCAAATGTTCATTATTGAGACACACTCATCTGTTAAACACAGATTAGAGGAGAGGATAGACAGAGCTGGGCAAAGGAGAAATAATGAGTCAGGAAATGTTTGTGTGTACTGTCACAGCCACTACCAAAACATGTGGTGAGCTTCCGTTTAAAAAGCTATGAAATCCCAGCAAAATACACAAGAATTGATGAAATGGAATTGGGGTTCTACATCAAAAGCAGAATCAAACTGACTGTAGGCAGGAACTCCAGAGTCCATGGTACCCTCATGCTGCTTCCAGAATATTTTTCCTTAAGAAGCATCAAATCTATTTTCTGGAGTAAACAAAGAGTAAACAAAACATTTTCAACTACACCTGGCGACAAAACCAAGGAGCAATAAGATAGCAACCAGTATAGGTCACATCTGAAGGAAATATAAACTCCAGGTTTTTATTTTGATTCTCCTGAGGTTAGACTGAGCACCTCAGGGACCACAGCAGGACTATCACTGCCTGAGGGACACTCGGTCTCACTGAGACCTGAGGGGAGCAGCAGCACCACAGAGAGCAGGGGGGATACAAAGGTGAAAGACAAGGACACAGTGGTAGAATCACATATTTAGGGGATAAATGTATTCAATTTTGTTATATTACATTTGCAAACCTATTCAACTTTTGACTTCAGCAATCTCTTTCACTTGGGACCAAACACCCTACTGCTGGTGATGGACAAAGATCCCACAAGCAAGCCTTCCCACAGCCCACCAGGACAGGTTTACCACACTTGGTGGAAGGATTTGGGACTAGGGTCCATAAGGCACAGCAGAGGCACATCTTTATCTCAACAGCTGCAGGCCATCCGACGCCCATGCCACTATTGTGACCATCATTTCTTCTTTAGTGCAACTTTCCAAGAGAAAAGCCCTTTTCTCCTACCATGGCATCCAGGGAAGGGAAAGGCTTTGGCAGTTTGTATTGCTGTTATTTTTCCAGGCTGTCTCTCACTCCAGAAGCACATGCATGTAGGGATGGGAGCCAAAGACAGGGTTTGTACCCACTCAGCTGTTCCCAATGCAAGAACAGCTTCTCCATTCGCCAGCAAGCACCATCCTCCCAGTCCTGGAGATATAGTAAACTTCTCAGGGACCTCTCTAACCAGGTCTCTGTCATTACTTCCAAATAATGACAAAATAATTTCTCCAATAAACTGTTTCTAGTTGGAGAGAGAGAACAGTCCCTGCATCTCTTGCTGAGAGGACCTGGTGTCCTGAGCACATGCCAGTCCATTTAATACAGTGACCTGTCTCCATTTACTGAATTGATTTGGCATATGAGTGTTTACACTGTTGAGTGTATTTAAACTAATGGCTGCTAAAGCAGCTTATGTGACTTTTTAATCTAGCTTTTCCGTAGAGTCATTTGTGGAATGACTGTTTGAAAGGGAAACAGACAAGAAACTGGGGCAAAACTTAATGCTGACAGACATTGAAAATGGGATGATGTGGCCACAGCAGTTACACAGACAGATTTCTGGCTCATTCATTACCATCAGACTGTTTCCCACAGCTGAGCTTTTCTACAGGCTACCTGACCAGAGGCAGAGCCCACTCCCACTCCCTCAGGCAAGCCCTGGACAGCCTGGACTTTACAAAATTAATTTCATCCTCTGGAGCAGAAAATACAAATTCTTCTTTCTCCCGGAGGAAAGGGGCTGGTGGGGAATGTGACCAGTTAGGAGAGGCCCAGCTGGGTGGCTCATTCCCCTGTGCTCTCAAGGGTTTTTACTTAAGGATCTCCAAGATCTTTTCCAACCTAGTTGATTTTGTGATTCACACAGTTGTTTAAAGGATTCTATGTGAATTACAGTGAACCTCAAAAGTTTCCACAGATAATTCTGTGTGACTGTCATTAAGCACTGAGCCAAAAGGACCACTGGTGACTGAAAGATAGTTTCAAGGGCCTGCTGCAATGTACAGAGACTGGCTCTGATCACAGATAGCCTGATTTATTGAGCAGGTGTAATATTCTGTGTCACTGTATGGAGGAAGTCTCTTTGTGCCACTTTCCCTTTGTTTCCCATAATGTTGATCTCTCACAAAACATTGAGATCTGTTGATCTGTTACCAAATATATCTATATCATACTATTTTCCTTTTCAAAGTCTTCCAAACCTTTTTATAGTAATCAAGCATGCTACATCAAAAATCAAATCTGTGCAAAATCATACTGACCCCCCAATATGTCAGACAACTCATGTTGTTTCAGCATATGATGGAAAAAGTGAATCAAGGGACAGAAAACAGTCTTTGCAGGAGTAATAATTAGATTTACTTCTCTTAATTCCTTGCACATGATCTCCTGATTTGCACTGCAGGCTTATCTGCCCACCACACTGCAGAAGTGCAGATAACACAGGACCAAGTCTAGGTATTCTATATAACCCATAACTGCTTCACAGGCCCTCTTATAGGCATTGCCACTGCTGTTTCACATATGACCAATAAATTGACATAATGTTAATTTTAAAAATGAGCATTGTCTAAGCCTGCTATTCTGACACTGATATATCCTTACCAACATTTAGTACAAACATTGCCTCAAAATTAGAGACAACAAAACAAAAAAACTCCTTCAAAAGGACTGGTGCCTGTCCCATCAAACATCTCCACCTGCAGATGCCCCCACAAGGCCAGGAGCTGGGGCTGCTCTCCCAATCACAGATCCCTGGTGACTGTCCCACTGCACTTACAACTCTGCTCAAAGCAGAGTGTTGGTGATCCAAGATACAGATATAGGAAAATGAGATGGGAAGGGATACATAACACAATTATGGTTCTCATCTTTAGTTTCCTGAAGGAAACCCTATTCCATCAGCGTGACTTTAAAGGTGAAGAGTCAGTTCCCATCACCTGTCACAACAAGAAAAGATCACCTTTGGGTAATCTCATCCTGTGGATAATCATGTTAGCTCAGCCTGACAGCCACCGCAGATCTGAGAAGCAGGAGGAACAGATGAGCATGATGTGGCCAGCCCAGCCCTTCATGAAAGCCACCTTCATTCCTGGGTGGTTGAAGCCATGCTCTGAGCAGGGCTTTCCACTTTTCTGGGTATCCCATCTCCCCACAGCAATGGCAGCACCGAACTTTTGCTGCAACATCGAAAACTTCGGAAGGAAATGGCACGATCTCCTCAAACCGCAAGATCCAGTGGATCTCTGAGTGATTACCACATACCTTAACTGCCCCCGGACTTGAATCACCCAGGAAGTGTGATAATCCCCAAAATACACGCCCTAGAGTGTCTTATCAGCAGCAGAAATTACAGTGATGCATAAACACTGAGTTGTGCTTTCCACATATGCTTGGGTCTGGCATGAATCCCCGGAGCCAACTCTGCCGGGTCAAGCGCAGAAATCGCCTCTCTCCTTCCACCACTGCCAGCTCAAAGGCATGCCACAAGGTCTCCACACACAACTCATCAAGTATTTGCTGACTAGATACTTGGATTCACAGCTGGGAAATGGAAGGTCATTCAGCGCTGTGCCTCCTCTCAAAAAATAATATTACCCAGAAGAAAGCTGCTGAATGTAGATCGCCAGTCCCAGACTGATGGCACAAAGTGGCAGAAAGCTGAGCACTGAGAAGGGAAAGCCACAGGACCCTATCATAATTATATCTACAGTTTCAGAAATTGCTTTGATGTTCTCTCAACAGGAGATAGCTTCCATTTCCTTCAGTCTTCGCTGAAGCTTTAGTAGAAACATGGGCTGTTTCTGATGGATTTTTAATTAGAAGTGGACTATACGATTTCCTGCAGAAACCAGGGTGTGCTCCCTCAGCACCCATTCAGACTGTATGAAAAGGGAGGTTGGATAAGTAAGACCAGAACCAAAGGGGTGTCTGAAAATACAGAAAATATTCCTTGGAAGAAGGCAAAGACACAGAGGTGCATTCAGGCTGTAGTTACAAAATAGTGGAAACCTCTAAAAGCCTCGCCATCTCCTGCATTCAGCACCTTGTCTAAGGAGCCTGGGCATGGCTCAGCCTGTGATTTATTTTAGACTTCCAGGACAGAGCTGAGTGTGACATGCTGGAGGAACGTTCATTATCGGGTCTCTTGAGGCCGATGGCCACTGGCAGCACACATCTCCCTGCAGCTTAATCAGCTCTAAGCAGCCCAGACAGCAGCTGCCACCAGCTCTCTGCTCCTGCATAAATGCTGTGGATTTTACTCTGAAACATGGATTTGACAAACTGGGAATAAATAAAGATAGCTGATGGTGATACCCAGGCATCTGAGCAGGCGACCTATAATGGAAAAGAACTCTGCCAGGAAGAAATTTGTTTCTTATATTTTTAAGATTAATATTTTTGTTTGCTGTTCACCAAACAAAGCATTTGAACAACATTAATCTCCTACATTGTAACCCATCTTCACTCACATAATCTTGATGCATTACTGGAGTTACAATACAAAGAAATGAGAAAAAACAAATGACACTGTCACAAGTGAATTAATATTTGACCCACTGATCATAAACCACAGTGCACTCATCCTCGGAGAGAGGAAGCCTTTATCAGGATCCTCATGAAATGTTCTAGCACTTCCTCCAGCAAAATACCTGTTGAAGCCAATAACTTTAAGATAGCTCCTAAGTGAGGAAAAAGTTGATAGATGTTCTATCAAGCATGGAGATACCAACATTAGTTAAGGAATGTTTTACTTTTTATGTCAAAAACACTGCCTTGTACTTCTTAACTCCTTTCAAATAGTTCTATCACTACATACATAACACTACCCTATACATAATCTAGTGAAATAGATGACATTTATTACCCAATTTTCTAAACATATAAAACTGCCATCAGAGTCTGAGAGATATCAAATCAGACAGCTGATGTTTGTGTGCAGAATTCAGTGTCAGCATACACCAGCCAAGAACACTTGCTAAAGCAGCAAATCAGGGTTTATAGTGGTAATAGAGAATGAAGTGTATATATCTAACCTCTAAGAAACAAGGGGAAACATTAAATAAGTGCACTCTGTCATCCTGAAGGTGGAATTAATTTTTTGGTATGCCCAAATAACTAAGTTCCTTCTCACTTCAGAAAAACGTGGTTTTTTACATGCAAAAGGTGGCATCAGATCCTTGTGAAAGGAATAAAAAGGCACAAGTCACTCCGTATCTCAAACATGAAAATAAAATATTTTTCCACCAAAAAAAGACATGCAGAAATGCTGTGTTGTTAATAACAACAAAAATACTCTCTAGAAAACAGAAATGAGTTACAGTAAACAGAGAGAACCCCATTCCTGCCAGGCTGCATCTCCTGTAGCAACTGGTATACGTGCAAAGTGAAATTAGATTCTATCAAATAATGCTCGTCCACCTGCTGGCACTCTGCATCTTCTGTGTTCTCTTTCTCCTTTGTGATTAAAAACTTCCCTAAAGGCTAGGCACTAGACAAAGAGAAGTGGGGCTGCGCTGAAGAAGAAAAGGGCTTTTTTCCCCAAAACACACGCGATGCTCGCACCCCCTGCAGGCGGAACAGCCGGGAGCAAACAGCCTGCAGAGTCAGGGGGAGCGCCCCATCCCCGAATTAACCGCAGAGAGCGGCTCAGGTCATTCCTGCTGACCCCGGCACAGAAACTGGATTCTCCTCTGAATCCTTACTGACTTTAGTTGGAGACAGTGAAAAGTTTACACATAGCACCAATGCAAAGTAAGGGAAGCTCGTGAAAATCCTTTATTTACCACATTCTTGTAAGGTTACTCAGGTTTTTCGGTTGGTTGGTTGGTTGGGTTTCTTTTTGGTTTGTGATTTTGTGGGGGGGGGGGGGGGGGTGTGGGTGTGNGGGGGGGGGGGGGGTGTTGGGGTTTGTTTGTTTGTGGGGATTTTTTGTTTGTGGTCTTTTTGGGGATTTTTTTTGTTGTTTTTTGTGGAGTTTTTTTGGAGTTTTTGTTTGGGGTTTTTTGTTGCTTTTTCGTTTTATTTTTTTGGTTTTTTTGTAAGGAATAAGTCCCCTTGTGCTGAGTAGAAAGGCCATTTAAATACAAAAAAACCTCTAGTAGCAATATATCATTAAATAACATGTCCAGAGGACAAACAGTTGCTAGCTACTGAAGAGCTGACTTTTGCTACTGATACACAGAAATGGCTGTGGCAGATTTTCTGTAGTTAGGCTGGCCCTATTCCAGAACCTTGACTCTCTAAGGTAAGCAGCAGATCACAATATAATATTTTTGTTCTTATCTTTATTATAATTTTTACTAATATGAACAGTAATCCAAGGGAAAATCTACATATTACTAGGTAGAAAAATGTGTTAAAATAAAATTATCCACGAAAGCCACCAAAGAAGTTAGGTATTTGTTATCCCAGTTTATCAAAGACAGAAATAAACCCTTTAAGAGCAGCTCTGCTGTTATATTTACAACCAGAAGGTGGCATTGAATGGCCACAAATCTGCTCCCGGTATCCTGAGCTGCTGCCTGCCAGAGCCGAGCAGGGAAGGGTGGGTGGGTCCTGGGCACTTCACGCAGAGAAAATCCGAAATTTAGGCTCCCTGGAATTAGAGCGACGTAGTCAATAACTAATTCGTGTTACAGTAGCAAGAAAAACACTTTATTTCTTCTCTCTTGTCTCCTCCCCTTGTGCAACCAACGCATGGCATATCTGCTGTGGCTTTTTTGAAGTCCACTGAAGCCACAGGACTCAGAAGGACCGCGCACCCGTTAGTGCGTACAGCGTGTGCGACACTCTCCTGTGGAGCGGAGGAGCAGGATCTCAAAAGCTCGGGAGAATTTCAGAGGAACGGGTTCCCGTGATCCTTACCACTCATTCACATCATCTCCAGTGACACAGGTCACACTGGAGACCGGGGCTGTGGCTGAATCCTCAGCTGGTTTCCAGCAATTCCGAAAGCCACGCTGCCACCTTGCCTTTCCTGCAGTGTTTCTGCACAGCTTCAGGAACGCGCTCCTGTCGATGGCCCAGGCAGCAGCTTGCCGGGTTTTACTTTGGACAAAGTCCTCTCAGAGCTGGTGCCCGGCCAGGAGCCCTGCCCGAGTGCAAGGGAAAGCTCCCCAGTGCAACTGGGTGCACATCTAAAGCATCTCTCACATGCTTGTAGTCTCGGGAAAAAACATCCACACCTGCTCACGGACACCAGAGAGGCTCAGAGCCGCGGGTTTGCTGCCCGTGGCCCAGCGGAGCAGGAGCTCGCCTCCCTCCCGCCCTGCTCTGGGTCTGCGCCGCTCCCCTCGGTCCGGGCTGGCCACGCTGGGGCGGGCACTGCTGTGCCTGCACACCACAGTCTGCACGGCTGCACAAGGGCTGGCCCGGGACATGGGCACAGGGCACGTCCAGGGGATGCTGAGAACAGCCCGTGAATGCGCTGTTCCAGAACGGACAGTCCGTGAATGTGCTGTTCCAGAACAGCCCGGGAATGAGCTGTTCCAGAACAGCCCGGGAATGAGCTGTTCCAGAACAGCCCGGGAATGAGCTGTTCCAGAACAGCCCGTGAATGTGCTGTTCAGAACGAACAGCCCGTGAATGTCCTTTTCCACAACAGCCCGTGAATGTCCTGTTCCACAACAGCCCGTGAATGCGCTGCTCCAGAACAGCCCGTGAATGTGCTGTTCCAGAAGGAACAGCCTGTGAATGTGCTGTTCCACAACAGCCCGGGAATGTGCTGTTCCAGAATGAACAGCCCGTGAATGTGCTGTTCAGAAGGAACAGCCCGTGAATGTGCTGTTCCAGAACGAACAGCCCGTGAATGTGNCATAACAGCCTGTGAATGTGCTGTTCAGAACGAACAGCCCGTGAATGTGTTGTTCCATAACAGCCCATGAATGTGCTGTTCCAGAACAGCCCGTGAATGCTGTTCACACACAGCCCTCGCCCTGCAGCGCACGCAGTGTGACCAGCAGGGCGAGGGAGCAGCACTGGGGACACGCACAGCACAGGCTGCCTGGCCCCGAGCTGCCCCTGGGCACAATGGCAGGATTTCCAAGAGAACTGTAAAAAACAGCAGAGCAGGCACAGAAAAGCCAGGGCCCTGCTCCCCTTGTTCTGCCACATCCCCTTATCAAGTTGCAGTCCTGCCATCTCTATGAAGGAAAGGGCTTTGCTGTCACAGGGCCAGCTGTCTATCAGTCATACTAACACCATTGATGCTCTGCCGTGTTGCTGTCTCAACACGGGCTCTGGTATACTGACAGAAAAGAACTTAGAAACAAATTTAAAATTAACTTTTTTTTTTAATTTTTTTTTCTTTTTTTTTAACTAAGACAGCTCAACATGGCAGTTCCCTTTACTCTTTTTAAGGAGTTGATCATTACTCCTTTTCAGTGAAGCCTTCTCTTATTTATTCTAGTGTTATCCCACACCCATCAAAAAGAACACATCTGGGAGAAGAAAATGCCATTTACTAAAACAGTACAACAGGGAAAAAATATAAAAAAGCAGGCATCCAAAATTGCAAAATGGGAAGATCAACTATTCAGGATATTTCAACTGTAATGCAGGATAAGGTGACAAGGTGAATACTGGGATTTCCTCCTTTCTGTGATCATTTACATGCAAATGCAAAAGGAGACTCTTGCAAGGAACAATCCCATTGTTGGAATCATTCTGTATCTACACAGAATAAGTAGCAATTTTCTCAATGAGCTTTGACCTTATCTCAAACTTTATGTGTAGCTTTGCTTAGGAAAGAAATAAAGATAAAAATAATGTATATATTATTCCTGTATTTCAGATAAATAATTCAGAGATTTCTGAGTGATTGGAAGTTTCTTTGTTTTGAAGAGAAGGGGCTCCAATGATGGACATTTAAAGAAGAGATCAGCTTTGTCAACCCTCATGGCAGCCCAGACAAAATGAATATATGCATGCAGAGGGAAAGCAGAGAAATAAAATTCAGGGCTGGAAGAAACCTTGCCATTTGGGCTGCCAGTCATCTGGATCAGTAGAGCCTCCTGACAGCCTACAAATCTGCGTTTCCTTTTCCTGGGGCTTGGTAGTTGAAGGACAGAGAGGACAGGCTGAGACCAGCTCCCAGCACGACATGAGCTAGATGTGGTCCTGAGTAACATCTGGATTTACAATATAAATGTGGTGTGTGTTCTGGAGGGTGCTTAGTTGTGAGCTCTGTTACTGCTGCCTCAGAAAACCTAAAGCAGGGAAAGGTTTGGAGTGAGCAGGCAGGTCGATCCAATCAAAAGCACAGTGATGCTCAGTTTGTAGCACATGAAACTGCTGGAAGATTGAGTGCTCAGAGAGACTGAGGGAAATGCAAACAGAGCCCCCGGAGGGGAACCATTTTTCAGCAGGTCATGAGCAAGCCAATAATGATTTCCACTTCATTTGTATGTGTGCTAAACATACTTGGCATTACTTCAGAGACTGGGGTCAAAAGTTCGATGATTGCTAAAGGCATTGTGCTAGGAGATGCAGCTGGATAGCAGCTAGGGGAGGGTAAAAGCCAGCTTTGCACTAACCCTTACCCCTGCCCTGTCCTGGTGGGCTTTCCCAACTGAGAGCCATTATATATGCAACTGGCACACTGAGAAATGGCCACAAAGTTTATCTTGCATGGTACCTCACTGCCAGGATGCTTCAAAACAGCAAGCAGAAAGCAGAGCAACTAGGGCCAGCATTCCTTTTGCATCTCTCAACAGCCTTTCCATGCTGCTGGTCTCCTGGGCCAGCAAGAGCCTTTCTTTGCTCCTGGCCCTCTTCAGCATGTCCACCAAAAACATATCTAAGCACAACACACACAAGAATTGAGTCATGCACACATGAGCCAGGGGAGCAGCTCCCTCAAACAACCATTGCCACGGCCCTCTGGCAAGGGAGGACACTGCACCACTAGCTGCTCACTGCTGGCTTTGCTGTAATGCAGCAGCAGCAGTGCCAGTCTCAGCACTACCTGATGTGCCTCGAGCCAAGAGACACACGTAGCAAAGCAAAGGATTGGACAGCCAATATCTTAATGAACTCCAGAGAAGTCCTTGAACTCTGTGACCTCCTTATGCTGCCCCTTATGGTCCCAGTAACACTTCACTGTGCTGCTAGGGGTAAGTGGAAAAGAAAACAATTTGCAAGCACAGGTTTCTCTGCCTGAAGATAATAACAAAGCTACAGAAAAAAAGAAAAAAAAGGGTCAAGTACACAAACACAATGCTGCAACTACCCCTTTCCACCAGCTCTCAATTTCTTCTTGACTCTTGCCTTTCCCTAAAACATACCTGTGTGACAGAGATTCTCACAACTCCCCAATTTTCAGCACACAGTTTGACTTTCTTTGCATTGAACTGGAGGAAAGGAGGAGATTTACATTGGTCCCAGGTATTTACATTGACTGTGTTTTCCAGGCACAAGTAGCCCCATGGAAAAGAAATCTTCCAGGAAAACAAGCAGACTCAAGCAAAATGGAGGAGCAGAGGCTTCCATTAACTCACACAGAGTGTGGCTGAACTGGATTCAGGTCTGAGTATTGGCTGGGGAGGACAGAGGATCATTTTTCAAAGACCCCTGGGCAACTGTCTTGAAGGAGCTTGCAAACCTTGCTCCAAGACTGTAAGCCTGATAGATATGCCTTGCCAGTTTGACTTTTCACAAGGTGGGGAGGAGTAAAGGAAACAAACCCTTATCTTTTTTTAGCAACTCTCCCCTGCCTTTTTCGTAATTAAATTCACCATAATGACCGCTATACTAAATCTAATAAGAAGTCTGAGTTTCTGGTTTCCATTGGCAGCCATTTGCACTGCTCAATTTAGGCAACTCACTAAAGCATAAGAAAAGTATTGCAAGACAACCTTCTTGAGTCAGTAAGTAAAAAGAAAAGCTTACCTAGACAGTATTAAATCACTAAAATTGATTGCACCCTATTGCTTATGCTCTGATTCCACTGGCAGGAAGGCTCTGAGCTGGCTTATTTACACATGCACTAGTGAACTCATTCACACACAGCTGCTTTCCACCTCAGAGTGATAAAAATTAATAATAATAATAATTAAACCTCATCAGCCTTCAAGCATTTGGAAACCCCAGAGCCCCATTGCCAGATCCTCTGAAAATGCATCAGTCCTCCCATGAGAGAGACTGGGGCTCAATTCCTGCAGGGACTGGCTGCCAGAACTACCATGGCGCCTGGGCGTCACACTCCAGCAACAGATTATTCCCTGCTATCGACCCCCCTGCTCTGGGTTAATTCTTTTAATTGTCTCACCACATCTTTTCCCATTAGGCTGATGTAACTTGTTTAAGCATACACAGATTGATTTATGACAGCACTAGGGATGTTAATCTGATGCCTGCTCTCCAGTTAATGCACGCTCGGTGAGAGATGCAGGACAGCAGCCTCCCACATGGGAGCTCCAGCCTTTTGCCTTGAAATCAAAGGCAGCCTCCCAGCGAGAGCAGAATTACAGCACTCCAAGAATAGTGGCTTCCACTGGCATTACGGGTAAGGCAAGGTCACAGCGTCCTGCTCTCAATACTCAAGTGCCATCTTCTTTAAATATAGCAGCAATCAAGGAAATGGAAAATCTCTTTAAAAGTTCACTGTTAGGAAATTACTGGAGCCCATTGAATTCCTAAAATCTTGTCAGGAGGTAAAGAGTTCCCTTCAAATGCAACTTCATTTGTCTCCATTTAGAATCAGTTTCCTTCACAGTGTATGTTCAACATCCTTTAGTTCCTTGCTGCATGCTCCCTGCATTTCCCTTTTACTCAAGGGATGTGCACATAGTACAGAAACCTGCAGAGAGCAGCCTTCTGTTCCATATATACAGTTTAGGTCATGAAATGAACAGAATACATGATGCTGATATACTATGAGATGAAAAACAGAGTTCTCAATAGCACCAATAAACCAAAGTACTTTTCCATTCTGTTGCCATGTTCACAATTAAAACAATCAGGTACGTTTAAAAATAATTAAGTTCATCTGCAGGTGCCACCATCTAACTGAGTCAAAGAAAACTTGTCCCATAATTTTGTGTTTCTAGGACAAAAAAAACACAAAGAAACAAAACAACCAAACAAAAAAAACTCCCACACATCCACTGTGACAAACTGTTGAAGAAAACTGAAATTCTGCTTCTGAATCTAACCTACATAACCAAGCATTCTTTGGGATTACAACTGGGACACCACCACTCCCATCACATTTTGACAGCAAATCCCATGCATTTTCCTGCCAGCAAGAGTGCTCAGAGCAGGAGCTCTCTCAACTGTTCCTCCCTGGTATTCCTCCTGCTACCCAGTTGGTCCTGCCTTGGTTAGTAGCAAATGGACTTCATCTCCTTGGATTTTCAAATCCTCCAGAGAGCTTTCAGTACAATTTCTAAACACAAACTTACCAGACGTGCTGTCAAATCTCACCACTTCTTATGAAGTTTATTCCACTTATGATCTACTTTTCTCAGTTTGGGGGGCATAGACATGCTCAGGCTGAGACACTAACACTAATTCCATGTGCTTCCAGCCCAAGCAGGGAAGCAACAGGAGGTGCTCCACCCCTGAGAGCCAGTCAGTGGAGTCCGGATTTCTAATATCAGGCATCTCATTCTTGCAGCAACTTCTCTGAGAACAACCTTAATGCTAAGAGCAACTTACAGTATTTTCAAACAAAGTAAGACATAACTGTACAAATATCTAATGTATTATTAAGTACAGATTATTATTCAACTTTATTCAAAAATACCAAAGGTTGCTTTGATAGATCTAAAAGCACCACAAGGAGCCACTGCCCTTTGTACCTTGCAAAGAGCCCCCAGATGACAAAGGCCACATATGGACCATATACTGCTCTGAAGCTCCAGTGGCAACAGAGACTTCAGCAGATACTCCCAGGGACAAAAAGCACCACAAAATCACTAACTTCACTCTTCTGCCTCTACTGACAACCAGTTCCAAGCTTTCACTCCAACAGCAGCTTCACAGTGACACCAGCTCATGCCATCCCAAGACCAGCCTCAGGCTAGCAGGCTAAGAATCAGTCTTGTAACTTCCAGAGGTAGGAAGCATGATGCACCCCTGATTTCCCTTCCTAAATTTGTGTGAATACTAATCCCACATACTTATATATATATACATTATTATATATACATACCTGTATATATATACCTTACATACATGTAAGGTATATATATACATTATTATATATCCATACCTGTATATATATACCTTACATACATGTAAGGACCTTCAAGGTGGCTTCAGTCTCCACTGGCTTTATCTATGCTGTAGAAAGGAGCATTTCCCCACTTCTTTAGAAGCAGTTTTCAATGCTTTGAAATGCCACAGCCATTCAAAATGTTGGCAGAGGATGAAAGCTACAGAAACATAACTACTTATGAACTAAACAGTGCACTGGGAAGAGATGGGCAAATCTGGTGGCAAATGCGGCCACAGACAAATCTAACATATAATATATGCACATGAGCAAATATCTAAGGTTTAGATATTTAGATGCATTAGATGAACATGAGTAATTATCTAGGTTTATCTTTTCTGATTTCCTTAGGTCACATGGAAAAGTAGGATCCACTGCAATAATTTTGTAAAAAGGCATTGCAAAATTGCCAGATGCCTGAGCTTTTCCTGACACTGAAATTTTACTTAAATAGTTAGAAGATACAAGCTGACTTGTATCCTGTCACTGGGATATGTCACTTACAATATATCTTGCAAACATATATTTAATTATTTGCCAAGATATTTGCCTCCCCATTTAAGTAAAACATTCATATTCAATTCATTATGCTTTGGACAAATGAATGCCTTTGCAGATTACCCATCCAAAATATCTGACACGTTTTTTGATATACCTTTCTTCTGTAGTCAGCCTGAGGAAAATGTCCAGCATGATGGAGATGCACATTTGAACAGTCAGCAAACCAAATTGCCAATCTGACATCACTTTTAAATCCCCAGAAACTATTTTTGAGCATGTGGAAGATGTGTTTCCTGCTATCAGAGTTCTGAAAGGCTGTTAAGCAATGAGGAATTTGATTTGGACTGCAGCAAAGCCCCAAAAGGTGAGCAGAGATGAGCAGCTAGTGGAGAAGAACATAAAGCATCAGGAGCATCCAAACATTCCTTCAGCTCCTGTTCCCTGCAAAATTGGATCAGAAATGAACTTGAGGAGTCTTGGAGCAAGCACAGAGTCTGTATTTTTACAATGAAAAGATGAAAACCAGGACAACTTTAGGGGAAAAAATACTTTTGAGGTTGGTTGGAGAACATTTTGACAGGCTTCCACAAAAGAGCAGAGAAAGACATGACAGGACAAAAATGGTGTTCAAGGACTAGGAAGAGAAGCAGTCATTGGGAGGAACAGCATCTTCCCAGATTTTATAGCTGCTTCTTGCATCTCAAAGATGAACACCACTTGTCATCCTCATGTAATCTGGGACTAACACAGCAAATGTTTGAAGCATTTAAAGAAGAGAAAAAAGTGGTTTGAGGTGATGCACATGGTAGACGTAGGCTTAGCAGGAAAAAAAACAGGAAAAAGAAATTTCAGACTGAATATCAGGAGACTACTCAAGCCCTGAATTTTATTATAAATATTAATTAAATTATTATAAATAATAATTATTTATTATTTA
>VZTT01021831.1:0-11981 GCA_013400855.1 Buphagus erythrorhynchus
ACAAGTTATAGAGTCTTTTCCACCTATCAAGGGAAACAGGCTGGCGCTGCTGCTGCACTGGAGCAGGACTTGAGAAGAGTGAGGGCTGGAAAGCAGGGAGAGCAATATTTGGACACTCTTAGGCCTCCAGCTTGGCACTTGGAAGAACACATGGCCTTGCATTACGGTCATTTATCTGCAGGCTTATTAGTCTTAGAAGGTGTGGGTGATGGTCTGTACTTCTGTGCTGTAGGGGACAATTTTGGTTCATGTCATTAAGAGTTAATCAAGCAATCTTGGGCACTGCAATCAAGTGCCTGACTAGTGCAGGAAGAGTTTGTAATGTTCTTCAGCAGCAGCAGGGAGGATGATTCCTCTGTGGGATGGTTCAGACCAACAATGTTTGCATGGACTAACTTGCACTCTGGAGTTGATTTCCTTGGGGAGGAAGTGTAGGTCAGCTGGAAAAGGGATGCTGGTGGTATTTCTTTTGCACTGGGAGGCCCAGTAAGGAGCCCAGAATGGAAGCCTGGTAAAAGGAGAAGGTCCTGCCAGTGCTAAGAAGCTGGAGGGCAGAGGAGAGCAGTGTTGTATTTCAGAGCTACTTGAAAATGATTTTGTTGTGGCTGAGCTAAACCAGGTGCTGGGAGCAGAAACCATTCAAATCTTCCTTAGATAATGTCTGCTAATTGCTTGTTTGGGTTATGTACTTCGTTGGGAAGCAGTTTGCAAATGCTGAAGGTATTTCAATAAACCAAGTTATTCTTTGCATCTAGTATAAAAACCCCACGATCTTCCTAAGCTACCCTGCTGCATAAGTAGCTGTAAAAAAAAAAAATTAATTTAAAATGTTTTCCTATCACAACATGCATGCTGGTAATTTGCCTATTTGACCACTGGAGCCAGGAGCATCTCCTCAAAGCCATCCTGATGGGGGTGGTGGTGCCACGTGTCACCCCCATGTCACCTCCATCCCTCGGCTTCCCCACCAGCTTGGAGGCTCATCTACTGCCTCCTTGTCAGAGTGAGTGCTTCCAGATTCACAGCAAGACCTCAAGGAGAGACAGATGATAGAGCAGATGGTAGATGACTAATTTGGCAAAGTTAGATGAGTGGAAATTGTTTGCTTTAATTGCTTGTCAAGTCCAGTACCTACATTATAGTTAAGAAGCGACTATTTACCCTCAAACAGAACAAAATGAGGAAAGGAGGTGGGGGGTGTGTGTGTGTTTGTGAAGAGTAGGGAGAAAAAGTGCAGAAATACACAGAGAAAAAAAAATTGGTACTAAGGCTTGAGGCAGAAGAACCATTCGTAAAACTTGGTATATTAATTTCTGCCTTTTTTTACTTGTAGCTGTATGATATATGTCCTGCACAACATTATTCCTATTTTTTACTTTCCAGTTGCTGATTATCATGCCATAATACAGCTCTCACTTAACTAAAAGAGAAACAATGCTGGAAATACTGGCATAAAACAAGGTAGTGATGATGGTTTGACATGGGCAGTACAAGTGAATATCCTTAAAATGTCGCTGTATAAATCTGGTCAATGTTATGATGGTGTTTTTTGGCTGGTATGAGCAGGAGTTCATATTTTACATCAGTAAAATATGCTGTGTACCATCCACCAAAAGGATTTTGGAGAGTTTGGCAGGAGGAGAGGGTTCCATCAGCTGGGAAAAGTGTTATCACACATAGCTAATCCTTCTTGATGGAGTCACAATCACTGTCAGTCTCCACTGTGCCCAGCTGTTTCTGTTCATAAAACTGGGAATGAGCTTCCATTTGTAGGTGGCTTATGATCAGCCTCTCTTGGAGGTGGGGCCAGGCTAACACACATCCTTGCCTCTTTTCTGGAAGTGCTGGAAAGCTTTTACAAAGGCATGTGAAATGATAGTTGAGATTTTAGTGACCACATTTCAGGAAATTAATGCCTTTTGCTCCCTGGTACTATCCAAGCCAGGGACCACTGCTTCATGCTATGGAGAAGAAATGCTCCAGGGGATGTGTTTGTAGTGCCTGTACTGTGTCACCTCATCCCAGTGACACCCTGGCAGGCTGAGCAGCAGCTGGGTGGCCATGCTGAGCTCCTCTTGTGGCCATGCTGAGCTCCTCTTGTGGCCATGTGGCTGTCCAGGGGGTCATGGCAGTCGGGTTGATTGCATGCAACTGGATTCAAATGGGATGATAATTTCCTGGTGTAGAGCAGACCTTGCGGAAGGAAAACACTTGTGCCAGCTGAGCTTTTAATTAGGAGTACAGAGAAAATTAGGCTCTCCTTCATTAAAGCCTCCCACCTAGGGAAAGAAAGCCTCCAATTCCAAAGCACTCTCCCGAACCAGGAGGTTTACAGGAAAGTGGCTGGTGACCTCCAGGAGGGTTTTGCCTTCTCAGGGGAAACATCTGCAAGACTCTCAGTGCAGACAGCCCTCGCTTCATTAGGACGTGCCTAATTGCAAGAAGTTTCAGGGCTTTTGCAGCTCATTCAAGGAGAACTGTAAAATAATAATGGAAGGATGAAAAGTGTGTTTCCCCTTCCTGTGTGCCTATGTGACAAGGGGCCCAGAGAGCTGAGAGCATGGAGCAGAAAGAAGTGAATGGGGATTGCTGCAGCATCGCTGGTAATTAGTTGTTCCTTAAGGGGCTTGAGTATTCCCCCTGTCTGGTGGTCTTAAAAAAATTGCCATAAATGTTTGCAATTATTAATAAACAGCTGCCTTTCAAGAAACCCTGATAATGGTGCTGTCTGTAAAAAAACCAGCTAATTAAGTAAATAAGTGGGAAGTCCGGGAGAAGAATGTGTTAGAAAGAGAGGATGACTGTTGTTGGTCTCATCTTTTCTGGTGTGACTGTCCTTTCTATAAAGACATTCCTCAAACCACTAAGTCCAAAAATTTAAGCCTCCCTTTGTGTTTTTGGCCCCTCTGACAAACTGATTGACAAAGGGAGGTTGTGCTGCCTTCAGGCAGAGGCTGGTGCAGGGCAAATGCACTGCTCTCCTGCATCCTTGCCAAAGAGATAATAATAAATGTTTTATGATTCAGAGGAAAATATATTCAGATGCTTGAGATAACTCCCTTGGAGTTAGCAACCAGGATGCCTCATCACTGCTTCTTTGAGTGTGCTTTGGGAGAGGAGTGAGGCACCGTGATTTCAGGTGGGGGTGACCGTGGTGGAGATGATGGATTCCACTCTTTAGTACTCCAGATGCAGGCTGATCTGGAAAGAAGGAATGAAACAAGTTGATCTCCTTCCAAAAGTTGAGCTGGGAGGATTATAAAATCCATTAGTATTAGAAGAAGCAGAACTAGATGGAGGCAAGTGTGATTTCTTAATTTAATGCATAGATTTATCATCAACAGAGCAGAGCAAAATAATGTGCTAAAAAGCAGAATCTAATGGACTTTTAAATTTCTCCATTTTTTTTTGCCACCTTTAAGAGAGTGTTTGAATGATTTGGCTATTTTATGAAAAAATGTCAATGGAAAATTACTTTCCAAGTCATGTGCATGAATACTGATGAAAAACACAAGTTAATTTCAATACAGACGATTATTACTGTTGTAATTGGGGCCATTAGGAGCTGAAACTCTTGTCACTTTAGGTAGCTGGTAATAAGTAAACAACTGGATGCGAAGTGTGAATGTGTGAGTGATGCCTGAAATCCACTTTTTGTGATGACCAAGCAGTGCTCTGCTCCAGCACCCACCCAAAATCCCCCATGACTAGGGTGGAGGTGGGAAGTGGCCACTGGCTTGCTGCTGTCACTGCTGATTTGGGACTTCCCAGGTGGAAGAGGCATGTCCTTGAGCTTTGGGATAACCTTAGTGGTGGGTGACTCTGCACATGGACACTCTGTGACTTTGAGGGGTTGGTGGCATGTCAGTAAACCAGGTCAGGCTGGAGCTGCCCCCACAAACTTGGGCAAAATGTAAGGAAAGTCTGATTTTTCTTGGTGTGCACTGAAAGAGCACTGGGGGGTTTCCTCCCTAGAGATACTCAATAATAAGAGCAGCTTCAGACTGGAGGCACATCTAAAGCTGCTCCTCTTTGCTCTGTGTTAGAGACAGGGAATGAGTATTTTTTTATTAATTATTTTTTTTTTTATTAATATGCTGCAGGAGCAGTTAAAGCACACAATTTTTTTTGCTGCTCATCCATTTCTGGGGGAGTGTTAAACAACACATCTAACAGTATACAACAAAGTGCTTTGAAGAGGGCTCATGAAATACAGATTATGGTGGCTTTGCATGGCATGACAAGGAAATACATTTTGTTGTGCTTGTGTTTATGCCTGTATACAGCTGGAACATCATTGCAAATACATATTATTTTGGAACTTAATTTTAAAGAGCTGCTACAGCACATAGATGCCTGTTGCTGTTCCAGGAGAGGAGCAGGAGGTGACTGGGGTGTGTTCCTGCTCTGTGTTGAGCTCAGGGACAGAGGGACTGGGAATGTCCCTTGACTCCTTCTCAGCTCCCACTTCACACACAGTTAGTTTAGTGCTTTTTAACTACCTTGGCAAATCAGACCCAGAACAATTATTTCTGCCCTGGAGAGGCTTGGAATTGCCTCATATGGCTCAAAATGGGGCATAAAACTTGTTAAGTAGCAGCTCACAGCATGCATTTTGGCCTGTGTCCCTCCCAGGTTTGGCTCCCTGGTGTCAGTGGGCCAACAGGAGCACCTTTGTGATTGTCCATGGCAGCAGCATTTCTCTCTCATGGCAAGAAAGCCTTTTTATCCTGTTAGTTGTTATTTACCTTGAAAAACCTGCCAGGAGCATCTCTTATCTCTCTGTTTTAAAGGATTCTCTGTGAAGGAATGGGAGGAACCGTCTCAGTCCTTCCTCCTGCAAGTGAAGGACCTAACCTGCTTTTCTTAAATACTGGCATAGCTTCCTCTTTTCTGTTTTGAATGTGACATAATTATTAGGTGCATCAGAAGCACTTATGGCAAAGCTGAGACAGAGAGATTAATGACTTACTGTAATAATGGATTATTAATGATCCATGATTATACCCACATTTGCTATGTGACTTCAGCTTGTTGTGCAGGTCAGAGTTCTCTCCTGCTCTGAGTTCTGTTTCTGCACCAACTTGCACTGCTGGTTGGGTACCAATGGAAAAAAAATGTGCACTTCTGCACCCTTTAATTGATGTGGGATAATCACTTTTGGTACGTGACTTGATTTGAGGCAATCTGTGACCAATTTTTCGTTGAAGGAAACTTCTCGTTTTAAGATGGATATTAAGTGCTTGGGATTGCTGTGAGATAAATTTAAAGGATCAGCATGATTTCTTCTAAATTAGCTTTAAAGGTGTGTTGTTGTTTTTTTTTAATACAAGAAAATTGATTACTAGCCATATCAAAAACATGGGAGTAGTTACTGCAGTGGTTTGGCTGTACAAAATTAATCTCAGTCAAATAAAACTCACAGCCCTGGTTCACATCTGGGCTGGCTTCACCCCTCTGAATCCTCTTGCAAGAACAGGCTCCAGGTGTTTCTGCCTTCTCACAGCAAACAAATGGCTGCATTAGCTTGCAGGAAATGTTTAATGGGTGTGCAACATGGAATATCAGTGTTGCAGTATCTAGCTTTATTAGCTGAGCTGCAGGAATTGTTTTCTGAGCTGTGTTGGTCCTTAGCACGGGTTGCAGAATGGAATGGAAGGTATTTATTAGTCCTTGGGAGCCTTAGGACAGGATAACACTCACCTGGCTGGAAATATGATCAGCCTCCTAATAGATACTGCTGTATTTAAGGAAGAAACACACAAACCCATTTTGCAATTGCTAAGCAAGAATTTTTAGGTGTCCTGGCAGGCACAGGCATGGTCTCCCTGGAGAATTAGCACACAAGGGCAGGTCTTGAGAGTTTTCTGAATAAAACTCTATACATGAGCTAGGAGAGGGCTTTGTATTTCAAAAAGAAAGATGTGCCACCTCCTAGTTGCAGTGCTTAATCCTTCTAGTGTTCCCAGTCCACCAGTGCTTCGTGAGGTCCCAGTATGACCATATCTTTCCATCTTGGGCATCTCCCAAAATAGCTGTTGAAAATATTATGAATGAAACTGTGTTTAGATATGATTTACTCTAAGTGGTAAGGCTTTACAGAAAATTTAAAAATTTGAATGGTCGTGCTTTTAAGTTAAGGCTCAAAATGAGGTGGTAGCTTCTATTTTAAAACCTGAGCAAACCAAGCAGTTTTGTTTTTTTTTTTCTTCGACACAGTACAGTGAACATAGGTCAGATATTTCAAATTCTTAACTGTAGTGAGAACTTTGAAATTTTACTTTTACCAGGTCATAGAAGGAAATAATATTCCAGCATTTCCTATGGTGGGTAGACCCATTGCCTCTTTGGAGAAGCAGCCCTTTCAGTGGCTGTTCAGCTTTGGTCTGTGCTCTTAAGCCCCTGGAAACACAACCCAAAAAATTGTCTGATCAACCCTTCACAGAGAGGCCACAGAGGTAACAGAGATTAGAATCGTTCCCATTTCCACTGAGAAAAAAAAAAAAAGGAAAGGGATATAGGAAATAAACAGTCAATAATTGTAGTACTCTGAAACCTAATTACTTTTGGTATTTATAAAAAGGACCTGCATCATTCAAAAGAGTATATTTTAGCCAATTTTACTGATTATGCCTCCAGTCATGGAGAGTTTTGTTTGTATTGATCTGATCCAGAAGTGGATCAGAAATAAGAAATGCCATTTTTGTCCTGTTCTGCATAACATAATGCCCATTTCAAAAATTTAGGTATACCCAGATTAATTTGCTCACAGATAAGAACAACCCACAAGCTGTTGATTAAGAGGAAAAGTTGAGTGCATTGAAACAGGCAAACCCAAACCAGCCCAGCCCCACACTTGACCATTTTAAGCATCATTGAGCAGGCTGAGCAATGTGTGAAAAGCTGATCATGTAAAATGCTGCTTCTGTCTTTGTTTCTCTCTTCTTTTTTTGTCACTGCATGATGACAACAGGCTGATACACTGAGCTGAGCTGGGATTCTGTGGTGGCTTTTAACTGGGCTTCAAAATGTAGAACAGAGAGGTGTAATGTTAAAGGGTGTCCTTTGAAAACTGTATCAAAATGGGGTTTCCTGACATATCTTCGCTGTGCATTCAGCCAGGGGACTTGTGGAAAGACAATGTGTTTTTTCCTGTTGTTTTTCTCCTATTTAATTGCATAAAGCTGGGAAGAGTTGGGGGGGTCTTAAGAGTTGGGGTCTTAAGGAGAGTGATGGGGAAAACAATGTTGGGTGTCAGTCTTCTGCTCAGGTTGCTCTTGACTTGTCCAGAATACTATTCAGAACAGTGAAAACGTTGAATTACCCAGGTCAGTTTGGATGCACAGGTCTCTCTAGCCTCGTGTCCCTCAGTCCATGATGGGAGTGCCTCTGCCCAGTGTCTGATTCTGTCATTGCTGGAACTGGTTTGCTGAGACCTGGGTTTAACCCTTTGGGTGCTTGGCCTTTTCCCTGCATTTCTGCCTTTTCAGCCTCTGCATTTGGTGGCAAACACCAGCACTTCAGCCCATTTGGTGAGAGGTGTTTAATTTGCTGAGATGATCACAGGCTGTATTTCTACTTTGCTACCTCTGCTCTGAGTGTGACTTGCGTGGTCCAGTCCTGCGAATCATTACAGATTCCTGTTGCAGCTCCCTGTATCACTGTGTACAGACTTTGCTTCCTGATGTGCTCCAGTGCCCCTCTCCCACACTGTCCTGACTGATTGTGCTGTGTTCTTTTGCAGTGTGTGCTGGCACTGAGAACAAGCTGAGCTCCCTGTCTGACCTGGAGCAGCAGTACCGTGCCCTGCGCAAGTACTATGAGAACTGCGAGGTGGTGATGGGCAACCTGGAGATCACCAGCATTGAGCACAACAGAGACCTCTCCTTCCTGAGGGTAAGCAGCCTGGCCTCTCCTTCCCTCTGCTTCTGCAGTTCATGGGTGAGGAAAAGACAGTTCATGCCTGGAAAAGACCCAGGCATCTCTCCCAGCAGCTCCACTGTGGTGGAAGAGGATGGTAAAATGCCAGGGATGTGCAGAGAACAAGAGCAATGTCACTGCTGTGACAGGGGCTCTGGATGTGAGTCATTTAGATTTATCCAGGATGTGGGGGAGAAAGCTGTGACACTGGAAGGTGACACCTTGCAGGTCTCTCACTTTTTGTGGTGCCAGCAGGTACAGGGCAGGGTTTAGGAAGGTCAGAGAATCATGTAGATAAGCACTGGAGGACTGGAGAAGCTAATCCTAATAGATATGGACTGATTTATAGACTAAGCAAGGGAATGTTTGTGGAGCATTTAAGAGCAAGAAGTGATTGCTGAATGAACATGAAACCTCCACACTGGAGCTATGAGCCTGACAATCTCCAGCATCCAGGGGAAGTCTGTGATAGATGAAAGCTGTGCTGCTTTTGGGCAGCCTGGGTTGTGCATTCCCTCAGTTCTCTGTACATCAAATTTTGGATTTGTGAAGGAACATTTCAGTGTGGTTTGCAGATACCCTGGTGCCATGCTGGCAACCACGAGAGAGAAAGGTGAACATCAAGTTCAAAGAACTTAAGCCTGTTGTTGTTTGGCATTTCACATTCTTTATGTTTAAAGAAATATCCCACTAAAGGAGTGATCCAGGTGGGCATATGAGGATGCTGCAGATGCTGTGGCAGTAATGTGGAAAAGGCAGGCTGTGCCAGTGTGGCTGCAGTCTGTGCTGTGGTTGTACTCTCCATGACACAGAGAAGGGTTGACACTGCTTGTGTTCCTCTCAGAAATGCTGATGTCGTGTTCCAGGATGCATGTCTGTGTGCAAGGGGCACGTTCATGAGGCAGAAGTGCTGGAGTTTAAATCTGGCAGCAGGAAGAGGTGGTGGGAGGCAGCCCCAGCTGGTTGGGTTACACTCACTCCTTCCTTTTGCTGGGTCCTGGGTGAGCTGAGTGCTCCATTTCAGTCTGTGAAACTGTGAACTTTCCACCACGGCTCCTAGCAAAGGCAGAACCAAGCAGCGTGTTTAGCTTTGTGTCACATGGGATTTGGTGGGGATTTCACAGCCTTGCCACTCCATACACTGGCATATATTTACTCAAAGTGTACACCAGGCTGCTGAAAGATCTGTGAGCAGAATTCAGCTACTAGACACGTCTGGAGTAAAGTTTGGGGTGCTAATTACACCCAGACTAACAGATTGCCTGTTAATTTGGGTGACAAATGCCTCGGAAGTAAATGCTATCCATACACTTCACAGTTGTGACAGGTGGGGAAAACACATATGCTTTTGCTCTGAAATAGATACAGCCTTGGTGCAGCTGGACCACCAGACAGGTGGCAGATCCTCCTCCTGTGGGGGCAGGATCCCTGCTGGATCCCAGAAACCTGGGGTTTTTGAGTTTTCTGTGCTTTCTGGCACTGACCCCCTGGAGAACACTGCTTTGGACCTGAGGCCTTGGAGAAGGCTTCCAAATTTGAGTGATGGAGTTAAAATCATGGGTGTGTAGTTAAATAGAAATGTGTGATTGCACATGGTAAAGGATTTTAAATTTGAGGCTTTTATGATATAGTAATAGGTATGGGACAAGATGGAGGATTTTGAGTTGTGTCTCTTTTGGTGCTCATCTTCCTTCTTCTTCATGGTTTCAGGCAGTAGTTTCTGGTTGGACAGTCAGTGCTGCACTGCAGGTCACAGGAGTTTGGTTATTGGGTCAAAAGTATAAATAATATAGGTGTTAATTCTCTATTGGACTGTTCAGCTTTAAGAGACCTTGTAGCAGCTGGATCTCTCTCCATTTTGCTCACTTTTAGCTGGTGGCTAGGAGTGTTGCTGAATTCTCTGTACTTTAGATAAGATTTAATAAACAGCCAAGCCCAAACACGAGAAAATCCATTTCCTTCGTGTATTTTTCAATCCTGGCTCTGAGTGAAGGCAGAAGAGACTGAGACATTAAGTGGTGCAAAACTCCCACCATTGTTACAGATCCCTGCTCTGGCTGGGGCATCTCTGCAGTTTCAGATGCCTCCTGAAACCCCTGCCTGGGCCATCGTGGTGACTCGAATTCATCACAGACAATCCTTACACTTCAGCTTCCCTTCCTCCTTATGCTGCCCGCTGGGAGGCAGGGAGAGCAAATTACTTGGAAATTAGGAATTAGCGTTTCTCGCAGAGGGCTGCCATAAGCAGCATAAAATATTGGTGGAAAGAAGGCAGTAAAATCATCAAATGAGAACAAGAAGGAAAGGCCCTGTTCACTAAATGAAGGTGGTTTGGTCACCTGTGCTTTTTGGTGACAGCTACTATTGCTTTTTTATTAGTTTTATTACTTCTCTTACCTGCATCTGCTCCCTCGCAGATGTCTCAGCAAAAAAGCAGGACTTGAAACAAAACTCAGCAAACTGGAAGGCCTAGTTAGTATGATAAATTGTAGCCATTAAAGTAGAAAACCAAACAGAAGAGAACATGTTCTCGGTGAGGCAAATAAATAAATAAATGTTGGCACATTTACGCCGATAATTCGACATTCATTAGTCAGGCAGTATTACTCCTTTTATCATATTAAAAATTGTTTTAATGGCCAAGTGAAGGTGGCAGATGGGACATAACTGAGAGAAAAGCTGTTTGTCTCTCTCAGACTTAAATAGGGTGAACTCACCGTGTAACATCATGCTCCTTCAGCCTGTTCCAGTGGTTTGGTCTCTGTTGCAGTAATTGCCCTCTTTCTCCACCAAAAATGAGATTATCTGTGCCCCCAGCTGACAGCAACCATGGCTCTGTGTGCCCACCTGCCCTCTCTGTAGTGCTCAGCTTAGCTGAGCCAGTTCTTGCTCCAGGACAGGGGGAAGACCCAGTAAGCTGTAGGCATGCTGAGTCTTTTCATCATGCAGTAATAAACAAATAGCATAAATGAATTGAAGTGAAAAAAACCCATAATTTTATTTACCCTGCAGAGGAACATTAAAAAATCAGCATCCCATCTCTCATATTTATTTAGACATTTATTCCCTAAGTAGATTTGCTTTATGTCTGTGAGTTAGCTCTGTGGATGTCTGCTGATGAAGACTAAAAGGGGCTGTCTGTCACCTGAATGAAGTGCTCAGCCACTTAAACTTCCAGGCCTGCAGTTCATGAGGAGCTTGATTTCTGTAAGAAGGGATTGCACATGCCAGCTGGTTTTTTTTCCTGCTGTTCTTCTATATGAGCAGAGCAGGACTACATATCGCCTGTGTTACTTTAATATATTTTATTTTGGTTCCTGGTTGTGTTATAGTCTTGGTATTGCTTTCCTGTGAGCAACTGCAATATCAACTTGTGTTCTGCACGTGCTGCCCTCCAGCTCTGCCAGTTCCTGCTGATTAGTGCTTACCTATGCTGTGGCCACAGTGGAGTCGTGGCAGAGGAAAGGAGCACGTAGTAGCAGGAAAAATTGTGTCTAAGCTTGAGTGTTGGGTAAGGAAAGATAATTCTGGTATCTGTGGGCTGATAGTTGGCTTGCTTTGTCCTTCTTCTGAGGCTCAACCTACTGACAGAAAATGTACAAGGGGTTATTCAGCTTTTGAAGCCCTACCTGTGCCAGCTTTGGCAATGAAATGAGGTTGAGGTTAATGCAGCCCATGGCTGCTGTAGTGCCATGTCCCTGTTAGAGCCAAGGCAGGATCTCCACTGGCATAGGTGCTGCCAAGAGCAGGACTGAGCTGAGCAGGACAAATAATGGGGTGGAAAACAGTCCCTGGGAGCTCTCTTGTCCCTGTGGTGTGTCCAGGCTCACCCAGCAGTGACAGTGCCCCATGTCCCACTGCTTCCCATCCCAGCAGTGACAGTGCCCCATGTCCCACTGCTTCCCATCCCAGCAGTGACAGTGCCCCATGTCCCACTGCTTCCCAGCTGAGCAGTGACAGTGCCCCATGTCCCACTGCTTCCCACCCCAGCAGTGACAGTGCCCCATGTCCCACTGCTTCCCAACTGAGCAGTGACAGTGCCCCATGTCCCACTGCTTCCC